>JANQDE010000014.1:2363850-2576326 GCA_037157785.1 Cephalotes varians
ATATAATAACAAAATATTAATACTAGTTTCTCTTGACGACTTCAACATATGATCGTGTCGTTACATTTAAAGCATTCACGTTTGTTTACCGCAATTTGTGTCACGATCTTCAAATAGAGCGATTACAAATGTATTAATGACGTGAGCGTTTATGCATGTCGTGGCAAGATGCGTGCGTGTGTGTGCCTTTATGTTATTGTCAGATTTCTTGCTGACTTTGTGCTTAATGATGACCGAGAGGAAGAATTTAATATGCACTTGCTTTTACACAAAGTGTATAATTACATAAGATCTTTTATAATTATCTCAAAAATTATTCTTATGTTTCTCAGAATTTTCCGTATTAAATATAGCGAAATGGTAGATAAATAAGACAGATATTCAAATTTTTAAGATATTAATACATCATTAACATATAAAATTTATTCCAAAAAAAGCGTATAATTTTCTGAAACATTTTATCGTCTCATAAATGTGTTTTATCGTCTTGATTGATCATGCCTGATCGTAAAAAAGCTTTCAAAAAATCAGGACTATCGAGATCTAAATCGATGTAGCATGAGTCTAAGCCAGTTGGTTCAAATACATGGATTTCATACAATTTGCGACAATTCTCTCGACTCGAGTCTAAAGAAACGAATCTCGAGGTACGATCATCAGACTTGCAGTCTCGAATGCCATGCAAACATGGAACAGATTTAATTCTGCAAGCATTCTCGCTCGAAACATAATCGAATCGACGTACAATTTTTGAAAAAGAATTCCAAAATGCTTTCGCACAAAGCGGCGATGTCGTCGCTGCAAAATATATAGATATATCATTATTTGTGCCTATTGTGAAATATGAATGATTGAGGTGGCGAACGGAAAACATCTCCTGGCATGGAATGATAGTAGATGATATGAAAAATGAATTTGTAGAAAAACAGTTTGTGTCACATTTGTCTTTATAGAGTGATACAACAAAACTCTCAAGATCCGCAAAGATATTTTCGAAAAACCTGCGTGAAATTAGAGTCAATCGATTCTTTGATTCAAATGCATCAGTTGCGCAATTATTTCAGATTGCGAATTTTTTCAGAGCTTTTTTTTTACTTTCTCATCCGTAGACTTAGGATTATTATCAGATTTGTTTCACTAGTCATGGAACATTAGTCAATTATGCATTAAGCGCGTATGTACATATATATATATATATATATATATATATATATATATATATATATATCTCGAGACGTATATGTTTTCGCAAAATAAGAAATGTATTATCTTAATTAAGGAATCGAAAATTAAGTGATCAGAAAGCTAACCTTCTCGATGCGCAAAGGCAGCACTAATATCGTTTTATTAATAGCAACGCAAACCTCTATTTTTCATGAAAAAAATAACAACAAAAAGCGATATACTTATTATGTATTCGGGATTTATCGTGAAGTACCAAGACGTCCGAGATGATAAGTATCGAAGTATCCTCGGCAGCGTTTCGGCAGCGTAGAATTTTATACATTACAATTTTATATACGCACATGCAATCACGCAAGTTCTCCGTCTCGATGCAACATTTGTTCATTTGTGTAATAATCGCACCTTAACAAACACGCGACTGTCACGATTGTTTGCACAACAAAAATGTGCCAGCTATCTTCGCTTGACACTGATTCATCCTTATCCCATTTTGATACAACACTTCTCTTTCGCTTATCTAACTTGGAACTGATTCCTACAGAATTTTAATAGGAGTCGTAATTATGATAATGAGAAAGAGTCATTGTACTTATCTCGTTATAATGAATAATCGACGTCAGTTTTCTGGAGACGTTAAATAAGAGACGATGAGAAAAGCGAAGGAGAAGTGCATAACGCGGTGCCAAAAGTTTACAATATATTTCAATATACAGCTGTTTCATCACGAAAATTTCTTTCTTTTCTAATAGTATACGCAAGTTATATTCATTTTGCTAGACGAAACTTGAAATGCCTCAGCTCTCTGTTCGTAAATTTTGTCCTACATCTTGTATGATTATTGTGGCTCTACAACATTAAACGCCACATAATCTTGATGGTTACAGAAAATCGAGAGCTAGTAGCATGTGAACGAAAGTGCACGAAGATCTCGAAAGTTCGACTTTGCTACATGGCAAATTTGACAAATCGATAGTTTGTGTTTCTCGTAATCGCAGCCGCGGATATGATTTTACATTGTTAATAATAATATTGTTAATAACAAAAAAAAAGGAATCATCTCTCTCTAGATAATTATTTTACTGACTTACATGATCTTACGTGATCTAGAATCGCTTTAATTCGTACGATTATGCTTATTTACAATTGAAACACGAGCCGAAAGAATTGGCCGATAACCGTAAATTTGTCTTACATTGACCATACCGATCATTTATGTAATCATTAATATTTACATAGGTGTAGCGACATGACGGTATCCCTGGAACTGCATCTTGAGGGCTACCGCCGTATCCGCAAAACAGTTATCACCTTCGAGGATAAAGCACGTGGAAGTGTGTGCGAGGCAGTGCGTTTCATCTGCATTTGCATTTGAAACGTGATACGTAAACACGCCTTGTGACGCGTCTACGGAGATTCATTTCAGATCGAAGATCCAGCTTTCTGGATAATTATCGGATCGGTGCGCGTAAAAGATTTTACGTCAAAATCTATCAATTTTCAAATAATTTCAAATAATTTTTGAAAAGGTAATTAAGGAAATATAAGTATAATATAATGGAAAAAATTCTGTAACATTTTTTACGTTTCTCAAAATGAGAAGCACGATTTTCTCTCTCTTTCTCTCTTTCTCTAAGGTCTTGGAACATTATTAGATTTCAATTTTACGTAAATATTTTTATCAAATTTATCTTAAAAAATAGAAAACATTTAAAAAATTTGAAGCGTAAAAAGATCCTATTAGATAAACATGTAACACATGATATTTATTTTAGTTCAATGTTCCGTACGCAACAATTCAACAAGAGAAATTTGTTTATTTTGAAAACAGTGCAAATCCAGTTTATAAAAAATATTAAAATCGAGCCGTTGCATTGATTTATACTTGTATTTTTTTTTTTTAATTTTTGATGTGTCAAAACTGAGTTTACATTGTTTTAAAATAAATGACTAGTTAAATCTATGGCGACATAGAATTAACTATGGGTATTTCATAATACATGATTATAAAGTTTCTCATATTTCTTCGGTGCGGCGTAGTTGTTTCACGCACGAATAAAGTGTCGCGTTCTTCAGACTACGTGTCTCATTTAGTCATATAACTTTGCTCTACATTAAAATCTTATTTAATACTTAGACTTAGACCGAAGTTTTATCCTGCCTTAAATGACGAGGATTAAACATCGATTCTTTATCATATCTCTTGCGAAGTTTCAATAAGCAATTACGCGTCCTCTCTCCGATCGACTTTTAAATTTTAAAGGATTACTTTAAACTTTTATTTCCTTTCGTTCGTCGTTAATAAGGTTTATGTTTAGACAAATTGTGTGAAACTAACAGCTCTCGAGAGTTTAGCAGCTCCACGTAATTTTACACTGAAATATAATATCGACAGCGAGTTAACAACGTCTATGAAACATCGCTGTATCAACAAATTCGGATAATCTCCAATAGATAAAGCGTCATTTTAGTGAGAAATTAGGAACGCTTTAATTTACAATTTTGTTTTATTGATTACGTCGATTAACGTGAGATCTTTATAGATGTAATGTTATTACGCGTGTTGCGAATAAAATCACTTTATTGGGATAATAAATAGTAGTGTGGACGATTTACGCGTGAATCATGGCGATAATATACAATGCATTATCAAGGAATGCATCATCTGTAAACGCAATAAACTTTTACTGTCTTCGGATGTGCGAACGCGGCGATTTTTAAAGTACATGATGATAAATTTTCTCGAAGTCGTGTTGTTTCTCGTTTCATATCCGACGTAGCACAACATTAGAAAAATTTCATTATTGTTTTCGTAATGTTATGAAATTTTTAAGCAATGTTTTTTATTAGCGCTATAGACATAAAATAATAAAAAGTCGTGTCATTGAAATAAATTTTCTTTCGTGCCGTTTTAAAATGCAACGGTTTTGCAAGATGACAGAGCGTGTTGTATTATTTTTAAAAGGAGGTCACCGCTTGCATTTTGCAGAACAATTGTTTTTTTCATTACTTTTATCTCCTGTATCGGATTAATGCCATTTTCATAAATGAGTGGTAATGAATTATATTCGTGCGTGCAATTATTATTCAGGGTGCAGTTAATTATATGCTATTAGGATTCCATGAATTAATTTGCTCGTGTCAGGAACAATTAACGTAATTAAAAGGGAACCTTCAACGACCTATTTTTGGAAAAATTTCTCTCCGGCTGACTGTGAAACACATCAGGGGAGTTAGCTCTGTATCTGGGTCATGGCTTTAAAGCCGATATCTTTGCATCGAGTGCAATCGGGTGACTTTAAATTATGGAAGATGTTAGTATTGTACAATAGATTATATAAAATAGAGATCGAGAAAATTGTATTCTTCTTTAAAATTCAACTTGTGTAGTCACTTAGGTCATGTAATTTTAATATCTTTTAATGAACACAATATTTTTTCTTATTTCAGAAATTCATTCACAATCATAAACGGATGATTGATTTGCAATTATCGCTCGTAAAAAAGATTTTATTCTTGGCAGTGCAAATTGTTCTGAACATGACAGAAACAAATTATGTAAATAATCAGTCTTTGATTCTCCGCTCGTGAATCAGTCGTGTCAATTAGAATTTCGATATTTTTATCTAAGACGTACTCGCTCAATTGCGTTGCGATTACATCATTGGCAGGCCGATTAATTAAACAATATCTTTGGTCCCAAGTAAATAAAAACTTTTAGAGATAATTAATACGATGTCGTGATATATATCGTGACACGAGCAAAGCTCCTTTCCAATCTCTTTTGTCGCAAGTATTTATTTTCTCATAAATTCAGTTGCATTTCAGTTGCATTATGGCGTACTTTTTTTATATATAATAAACTTTTCTGCAGTAGTGACGTTCCATGTTCTAATACATAGCCATCTAGTTATTTTCAGCCATTTCATAACATAATGAAAAGATTAATCCTTTACTGGCTGGGTACACAAGATGCGTATTCGTTAGTTTTCGAAGTATATGTACGTCTGCTTTATCATCGCAAGGATGTAAAAAATCAAACTCAAAAACTACTTTTTTTCTCTGCTGCTTTATGTACTGCTTTTTTCTCTGCTGCTTATGTACACTACATTTATACGCGGTGCATTTTAATTATCTAAGAGAGTACATCAAGAATAACCCAGCCTCAGTCCTCCAAAGAGTACATCTTCCGAGGGTTAAAAAAGGATTAAAGTATGAATGTGGATATAAAAAAACAGATATTGAAACCGTGACCTCCTTTCCGAAAAACTTGTATTACTTCTTCGTAATTGAAGATCGTAGTTAACTAAACGTATGCTCGCGTGATGTGCGTTGCATGTGTTGTTTCTCATCGTCTGACTAATCCGTAACCGTTATCACTTAGGACGTACCGCGATAAATCTTATCTACCCGCAGAACGTCGACGAGTACGGAACTTTAGTACGTAACGCACGCGTTTCCAGCAATAGTGGAACAAGGATGAAATGAAATTCGCTCCATCGAGTTCATATTAGATCCAGCCATGATGTATTACATCGGCGATTGTCTTCATTCAAATGTCTCCCACGAATGGCTTAAAAACATTACATCGCCCGTCTAGAATCGCTTTGTCTTGTATCTGTCGGTTGTACGCGTTGTACTCGTAAATAACGAGAAGATAGTTGGCGGTATTTTCGGTTAGCTGATAATATCTGCACGCGAAATCAGCACGCTGCGTTTCTCCACGTTAATTCTTCTTAAGCTTCCTCCGCTCTTCGGATGCGCCTTGTTTCGCGAGAGGATTCTATCGTGATTTTTTTTGAAATTCTACATTTATCGAGTAGTAAAGCGGCAAGATGCGAACTTCCGCTCGCAATATCAATATACAATCGCGCAATGTGCAAAACAGCCATAATGTTGTTCATGATCACGAAGGTGTTATTTACTTTATTTCTTTGCTTGTATTATTTAAAAATAGTTTTAATTAGAAATTTAAAAGCAATTATTCTCATTTATTTATAAGTGTTTCTTTCTGTCGAAAACTGAGTTTCATACGTCACCAGTTAATAAAAAGTAGTGGCTTCTGCGAGACATTTGCAAACTTCATCTCCACAAATATACAAATAACACGCAGGCCATGTCGTGTTAAAAGTTTTACAAGTCGAAGCCTGTAAATGCTAATTTTTATCGCTTGACATTGTGACATAACGAGCTAGTTAAATTAATTAAAATAGATAATTAAAATAGATTCGATAATGGAAGCTACATATATCGATCGCATCTCTAGAATTAAACAGCGTTTCTTGTGCGACTACACTTACAGTTTTCTCAACGCGGAAATCCGTAATTTCATCTTTATTAATTAATACGGGCGAAATATAGATGAAGCTCTCTCGTTACGTCGCTTCTGAATTCGTTGATTAAAATTGAACGCTCGGATGATAACGGCGTAAGAAAAGCTGCAGGCTGTTAGTTTACAACTGAAGGGAAAATATTTTGCTCGACACTTCGTGCGAGCGGAAGTACACACATCATTATTCGATACAAATAGATAAATAATCGATTATGTACAAGTATGAACAAGGTGTACAAGCCGCGGCGGTGACGTCGGTGTGCTCATATGCGTGCTTGAAGTGGCGAGGTAAACCGCATTTGGTTACCTGTTTTGCTCTAAATCTCGCTAAACTTTCGCGTGCGCCGACCCCATTGTCATTGCGGCAACGCGTTACGTTGAAAATATAGCGAGAGGAAGGAAATAGCCCCTTGAAATGTTGACACAAATGTTCAACACCGCTTCGGAGTAGACGCCGTTCGCCCGGCGTAACAATAATGTCGGAGCACAGCTCCGAGGAAAACAGCATTTGTATATTATCACATAATTTCAGGCTACCGAAATCTACATATTATCCACCCCCTCCGAGGTGGTGTCCGCTAAAATGAATAATTAAGTCGCCTAAAGTCGGCTATCGCTTCAAACTTGGTCAGTATCTCTAGCTGAAACTTTTCCTCGTCGGCTGAGGTTGCGTCTCGACGTGAGCATCAGGGCATGATATTTCTCATCGACAACTCAGAACTCTGTAACGTAGAATTTGTCAGGATTTCTCCGCTTACTCGGCCAATTGGGCCAACGAAATTTTCTCCCTTTTCATCGCACGAGTTACTTTATCCGTCGCACTCGTAGTTTAAACTGCAACTTGATGCACTTGCTCACGTCGAGATGCAGCCTGAGCGCAATGCAGACGTCCGAAAGAAGTCTGCGGCCATGATACGAAAAGGAATTCCTTGCAATTACCACATCATGCGTACATCGTTTATCGCGTTTTTTTTTTGCGAAATAATAACAGTTAGCGCAATAAAACGGACTAATGAAAACCGATCGGATACTATGAACAATACCGAACACATGTGACTATAATACATTTATATGACGCGTGTAAATATAATATTCGAAACCTTTTATTCGCTGTCAGACGAGGCATAATCGACTACTTTTGGCAGTAAACGATAGGTGATAACGTTGAAGTTTTTTGCGTTCACCACGGCCGCGATATAGTACGTCACATTGCGTTAAATATTTAACATCTCTCTCGACGTCTTGATTTCTAGTAACGTTACGATTTGACGTGTGCGTCGATCACTGAATTTCTATTTTGAAGACAATCTCATGCGAGTATGTCACGCGCGACTAGAAAAAAAAAAAGTACGGAGCACGAGACGAGACAGGAAAAGCTCCGTCGGCTCTAAAATTGCTTGTCTACTCTTATTCTCAAGGAGAACTAACGTTTTTAGCACTAACACGGTGCGCGCGACGCTCGATGTCTCGGATTTCCGAACGAGATGGTTTTTAATCGATACGTGTCAATCGGATCGACGTGGCGCCTTGGCAAATTAACGTCGTCGATGCGAAAATTCGTTCTGCTACGATCGCTCGAGCTGTTATCTCGATAACGTTCGCGAGACGTGTTGTGTGATATCAAATATAAATATTTTGTGTGTCTGTTAATTGGACAAAAGTATGTAAGACGGTTTTATCTTCTAGGTGATATCAATGTAAATGAGATAAGGTGATATTGTGGGTCGGTTTCATCAACGTCTGTTAATTACTATCTTCAATCGAATCCTTACATCGAACTTAACCGTTAAAACACGGTTGAGGTCAACGTGATGTTGATGAAACTGACTTATAATAACTTAATTCGCTAACAACGCATTATCGATCTGCTAAGTCTCCCCTTTTAATCCCCCCTCACATCGTTTATTTTATAACATTCTCGGCATTGCGCCAAAACGTGGCACCTTACTACGTAATCTTTCAGCTGCGCTAATCGTCGAAGTTCTATCAAGGCGCAGCGTCGTTCGATTGTCACTAAGCCATTCTATCATAATAGTGACATACTACTAGGATTTTATTACTTATTGTCCTCGTTAAAGTAGTTCGCACTTTAATTCTGCGGCTTACGTTACGCGGTTCTCTCTCTCTCTCTCTCTCTCCCCCCTTCTCCTCTTTCTCCTCATTTTGAGATGACTTTCGAGCAGCTCGACGGGGAATCATTAAAACTTTCGCGTGGATCCGGGATGGGACGTGTAACGGTACTTCGAGAAGTAATAAGGCTTTGCGCGAGAATAATAAGATCTTGCACGCGAAGATAACGAAAGTATCAGAACTCGGGAACTTCCGGAACCCGCCGGTTATCACGGCAGTGATTATTTCGATGTCTGCGAAGATGGATCGAGGCGCATCGACAAGAACTCGATCGCGCGTCTGCCGCGTGGTGTCTATAGATTTCACGCGTCCGCTAAAAATTGACAATCGAAAAACAAGTGTATCTCAGATACGTTCAAATTTTTTTGTTCATTTAAAAAGTTATAAAACGATTCAGTCTTTTAAAATGAGAGAATTCGACTGGCAGTATATTGTTAGAAATTCACTTAAAAAATAGATGTAGACGCGACTGTGTGCTATGTGCCGTTGAAAAGTTATACATCACAAACATTACATCACGGATTGTATAATCCGCCGTTACACGTTTTACTTGGCGCTATTGTGCTCCGACGTAGACACCATCGAACTTATAATCCTAAGCACGTTCCAGTCGCTGCTTTACAATTCACGACGTCCCCCTGTAATCAGATCGTCCGACTCTCTTCCAACTCACCCGTCATTATTTCCTGAATTTAAAACAAGACCCCCCCCATCTCTCAAGAACAACCGGGAACGAAAGCGTTCGTTCGGCAAGAAAAAAGAACATTTTCCCACTCGCCCGAGTCATCGAGCATCGAACGCGTTTTCCGATCATAAATGAGCTGCGGTTCTTCCATCTAACGTCCCGAATCTCTTGCACGCGACAGTTCTGCGCGTTACGCGGAGGCAGTTCCGCGGATCCTCCGGCGGCGGCCGGCCCGGCGACTTCTTCAGGAGAGTAGGGCCGAGCAGAGTCTGACCGCTGTTCCATAGAGGACCGCCGGAACTCGTACCGACAACGACGTGGACGACGGCGATCGTCACACAGTGGTGACCCGGTCGACCTCGACGTAACGCACAGAACTGTCGCTGTGTCAGCATATCACTTCCTTGCCGTCGATTATCGCCGTCTCGGAGGAGATGCTCTTCAAACGGTGCTGGGATATCGAACGACGGCCGCGCCGTCGGCAGGCCCGCCAGACGATGACGAAAATGACGACGAGGACGGTGATCACAACGAGCGCGGCCAGAGCCAGTTGCAACGGCGGCAGCTGCAGCAGCACGGAACAGTGCGTCAGGGCCTCGTCGTAGCCGGACGGACAGTGGGACACCCCGTCGCACCACAGCGAGGCGTTTATGCAGGCGTCCAGCTCCGGGCACCGCTGTTCGCAGTCCCGCGACATTTGCAGACCCGCCGTTGACGTCACCGACGGTCTGCGGGTCAAACGGAGGATCAATAGAGTTTTATTGTTCCGCGCTACATAATGACGTGACTCTCGTTGTCGCGCGATTCCCGTCCGTTTGATCGAGGACAGGTCGTCGGATAGTAATTAAGGTGTTTTTCAGAGAGACATTCGAATGGTGCTCGAACGATCGTATTACCACGGCACTGTTGTATCTGATACTCCGCGCAAATCAGAAAGCGTATGGAGTTTTCCAAACTCGAATTTTTATTAAAATTATATATAATTATATATAAAATAATTATATATAATTATATATAAAAATAATATTAACAGAAAAATTTGCAATACGCTATTATTCTTATTAAAGCAGCTTAGCAACATCTTAATTTTAACTTATCTTCATTCTCGATAGTTTATATAATGCTTCATAGAATTTATAATAATGTGTATCTTATTTTTCCTCAAAAAGTTTGAATTATTAAGAACATTTGTAAACTAAACGTTGTAAAACTTTAGCTTTTGTATATAGTGAGTTAGCAAGAGATCTTTGCAACTTTCAGGCAGAGATACACCGCGCGAATCTATTAAGACAATCTTCGTTTCTACGAGATTAATTATTCTGCGCAAGAGATTGCGAAAGTTATAGATAAATTATGACGAAGTTTAATGAAGAGTTCTTTCTCCCTTTTACGGAGGGGGTCGCGTTTATGAAGATTCTATCAATTACGATCTTTGCCGTGCTCGCTATCAAAAGTACTTTGTTCACTTCCAGTAATACTCGTAATTGACACATAGATATATCAGACTTCCTTTTTACTCTTCTATTCTCCCCGACCTTTTATCTATAGAAATGTTGTTACCTTCTGGTGAGCTCGAGCCATGTGACCGTGTAGGAAGCTGGTTCTTTCACGATGAATTCCACGGCGATAGTCCTGATCGGATCCTGTCCCGGCGCGAGAATCATCGCGTTGCTACTGACGGCCCAACCGTCGCTGAACACCTCCACCACGTGGTGACTCGAGTCAGCAGGTGGCTTTGGGCATACCGACACGTGAATCGCGCCGCCCGTGTGCACGATTATGCGATTCTTGGTCGCGCACTTCGTGCTGTTTGATACGATTATTCCGTCCATTTTCACGTATAAATACTGTCCTGGACCAGGATCGATCAGCCAAGGCTGGTTCTCGCAATTTTTCTGTCGGCGATAAAGAGAAGTATTGAAAGATGAAATATAATATAAATAAATATTTGCTGAACGAATCATACAGAAACTGTAATTTAAGATATTTTTTATTCATTACTTTGTTTCGACATTTTTAAAAAACTGAAATCGTGTTCTTGAAAAATGTATTAAAATTGATAATCATTTATATTACAATATTTTTAAGCGTAACTTGAAATCAAATGATATTGGCTTATATTTTTTCTATGTGTTGAGAAAATGGACTTTATTCTTTTTGGATATACTTTATTTCTTTGTATTTTTTTCAAATCAATAGACAAAAATTATTTTAGACAGTTTTTAATAAACCCTATAAAGCCTCTCGTTTACCTCGTCATCATCAGTCGGTGGCGTGTATTTAATTTCACCGGACGGTCCCCTGACCCTACGTTTCTGCATGCAAGGCATCGTCTTGACGAAGTCCCAGGTGCCTTCGAAGAAGAGATTGTTGTAATCATCCAAGGCGTCCATAGATAGAACATTGAAATGTACCTCGGCGATATTAGAGGTAGATTTGATATTGATGGGTAGCGATCGATTCGAGCAGAGACAATCTCGCTGGATGGGCGGCGCGTTTGGCCAGGGTAAATCGAGCACCTATAAACAGACAGCAGAGAGATGCTTCTCTTTCCATCTTTATCCTTGAAATACTTATAATTTATTTGTTGATCAAATATATCCGTTTTGTGACTGGAGAAGTTATATTGGCTGGATAAATGTTATTATTTCGATCTCGCTATTATTTCTATAAAATGCTCTGCAATTATTAAATAAAAACGTCCATGCTTTAGATATTCTTTAAAATAAAATCTCAAACTGATAAATCATACTGTTGAATTTCGATTTTAAAATCATATTCTGTCAAGCTCATATCTGCATAATAACGTTTCTTGATATTTAATAAAATATTAAATTAATAAGACAAATCATGACATACGCCTGAGTCTGATTCATGTTGATATTGACTACTTAGAAACTTTGAAGCCCGTCGGTTTACTTCGATTTACCGTGTTTGGATTCGAAGATTGCTGATACTTGCTATCGCAAAGTCACCGTTAATTACTTGATCAAAGCCACCTGTTAGTACTTCTATGTAACTTCTATTGTAACTGTAAGTTATATCACCCATAATTTTCCAACTTAGCCTTTCCAAGATAATTCGTAGTTTACAAAAGACCATTGTTTAAAATGCTCAAAGTAACATTTCTCTTTTTTTTTTTCTCAAATTTCTTCTTCCTTTTTTTTCAAATTTCGTATATATTCAAATAGAAGTAATATTAAATGTATACAGTATAACGGCTCAAACAAATCGACGACTTCATGATATATATCAATAGTAAAATTTAATTTTCGCACGATATCGTACAATAGGTTTGCCACGGCAACTAATCGCAATTACCAGAAGTTTCAATTACGCACCTTAACCGAGAAGTTCTCGGAATCGACGCAGAGCAGCCTATTGAAATCGGAGTTGCCAACGCTGCGGCAGGTGCGATTCCCATTGAGGAGCTTGTTGAACCTCAGCTTCACCACCTCGTCGTGCTCTCCTTCGAAGCGGTACACGCAGCTGCAAAACCAGTTCTGGCCTGCACTTTCAGTACTTAATCGAATCTACACGCCTCGCCAGCCAGGCAAAGGAGCCGGTTCAGTGATCGATACTGCAGGAAGATTACGAGGAGCGTCGAAGGTTGGACGCTCGTTAATCGGAAAGCGACCAAAGTGATTCTAGAGCTGGATCATGGCAATGTGCAACCACTATTACCGTGTTTCTCTGGTCTCTTTTAGGATACCGCGGTTGGATTATCTCGCCAGAGAACATTCCTACCTTTCATTACTTGAATGAAAAATGAATTTTCTTCCAATGCAAATAGCAGTTTAAAAGGATTGCATAAAATCGATTTTATGTCCCGCCGTCAACGTAACATGGAAATAATTTAATAACTCAGTGAGCGAATATTTATTTGCATAAAATTTTCAATTTAGGAAACTTGGTCGTAAATTTACGTCTATGTAGTTCTAACAGATTTTTTGAACACAGGTGACTTATCCCGCGATACATTTTTAAAGCATTTTAAAGCATTATGTAAAAAAATGATAAATAAGGTGAAAATAAAAATGATAAAAACATAGTTGTACGTTACCGAACGTCATGATAGAAATTCTGATTTGCTGACAGGAAGATTTCAATTTAACAGCGTGAAGTTCATTTTACGATTGTAGTAAAGCCGCAATCTAACTGATATTTTATAGGGATTGTAGAAGATTCGATCCTGAGGATAGTAATAAAAGAATGATGCGCGGATATGAAAACTGTCAAAGACGGGGCATATGTTCTATAGGTGCGTACTTCGTGTTTCATTACACACATTTCAGTGATATGCATTTGAGCGACGTACAATAAAGCTTTCGTAAAAAAATGTTCGGGATTTAAACATAATTTGATACAGATCGCGACAAATTTATTATAAGAAATCACATAGGGTAAATCAGAAATAAAAGCCACTGTAAATTAAATGTTTTATATTTTCTATATCTTTAAATTTAAAAGAGATTTAAGTTTTTTAATCCTGATAATACTCTAATTCTGAGCACTTTTAATATTGAGACTTGATATTCATCAAAATCTGTACTTTGACTATCAATATGTCAAATATCATGTATGTAATATCATGTATGTATATCATATATGATTCTTTTATAATAAAAGTAGCTAATACAAGTGACAAAGCTTGCCGTTTTGATTAATGTCCATTGTTGTACGTTTCTAATCGCCGTTTAGCGTGTGGCGTATACGGTTCTGATCTCATTTTCAGTTTCGCAACATGCCATTCGTCGATCGCGAAAGGAAGATATGAAAGAATATTTATATTTTTACGAACCGATCTACGATGCAATGGTCTGTTAATAGCCTATTAATGATAATGGACCGCCACGAATTGACGAATGATAACGAGTTAATGATATCATAATCGCGTCATTGTATCGTTGCATTAGTTTTCACGACGGTATTCCGAATTGATATGATCCTATCGATTAATCGTTAAAGATGATAAATCGTCATAATATTGAACTATTACTATAACACTATATTCCACCAAATTGTGTCTTAACATGTCACTATAATCAAAATGAATAATCACGGATAAATTATATCAATATTATATCAATCAATAAAATTATTGTACAATCATATTATAAATTCATTATAAATTCGTCATAAAATTCAAGATCATCATAAATTTCGAGATCTGTGCTTTGTAAATATCAAAGTTAGTCAACGGAGATCTCGTACAGCAACACGGATTTTCGTAAGCAAATTTGAGACGCGGAATATCTCTCCTTACTTGGAGACATCTCTAATTTGCTGTCGTAACAGCGAATACTGCCGCTCTTACCTTATGTTCTTCGACCCTCCACGACCGTACAGGAATATGTCGCGCGGACCTTGGAATTTACGATCTGGGTAATGATCTCGATTTCGACTATAGAAAATGCGAGAACACGGTCCGCTGCCGTAAGGATCGCCATCCTGGTGAAGATCGACGAATTCGTACAGAGCGCGAAAGTTTACAGGTCTGGAAAAAACCGTCGAATCGTTGAATTTAACTTAACTGTTTAATTTAATTAAAAAACTGTATAATTAATTTATGTTAAAGCAAAAGTTCTGGGAGAAAAATAAATTTATTGAATTAAATCAGGTAAAAAAAATATAATAATAATATACTCTGTGTATTTATAAGTTTAATCGCGAAACAAAGAGTCAAATAAAAAAATAATTGTATTAAAAAAACATTGATAATCTCCTTTTTCATAGCAATATATTTCCAACTTCGTCAAACAACAAATTAAACTCGGGGATGATAAATCTCATGCGGAAATATATGTATCAACAACAACCGCGCGCGAGAAAGGGTTAATACGCGCCGCTGTCCGACGCGGGTTCGGTGCACTGATGAAGATCGACGAACCCCAACGGATTGTGAAAGGCGGCGGGCCTTGAAGAGAGACGTTGCACCGGCGGTTGCGGGGATGTTATTAAACCGACTCGAGCTTATTATAAAGCACCGCGCTGGTAGGCTTTACCTCGCGCGGAAAGGATTAACTAGACCGTACGATGCATCCGCATTGCATGTCACTCACCGTCGGCTATCACGCCCGAACACGCCGTGTCCACACGTCGATAGGCACGTGCGAGAGGGGAAAAAAGACTGGAAAGAGAGGACGACGACGTGCAGATACTCCCGTCGGAACATGGCGTGATAAACGGATGTAACGCGTGCGAAATGTGAATCGGAGTGTGTCACTGGCGGGCACGCCGTGGAAAAACCGACTCAATTATTCATCGGCAAACGCGCCGATCTGGATCTTTGTTCGCGTTGAAGGATCGTCGGAGGATTATCACGCGTGAGGGCATGGCGGAAGACAACAGGAGGCGAATGCATCGTCGATTAATGCCACAAAGACCGTAATCGCGATTTAATTATCATTCAGTAGAAGAACATTTTTACAATGTACGTACACGCGCGGATATTGCGTTTAATTCTTTTCATTTTTAATAACGATTCCATCAATATTGAATTGGCTTTTAGATTGTCGGCTCTCTCTTTTTCTCTCTTCCCGCTTTGTAAATTAATTATCTGCAAAAGCTTTCAATGAAGTATACAAAGCATGTTAATTCATTACATTTAGATTAACATCCATAGATGGATACAATACGCAACGTAATGTGGTGCGCGCAGTATGAAATACGAGCAAATATACAAGCGCATCTGAAATTTTTCACAAAGTCCGCTTCTTCGTGTTATTAAAATTCGCATTTTCTCATGCGCGACACGCGAGTTCATTTAAATAATTTTTATATTTGTGGAGCAACGAATCAAGAGATAAATGTAACACCTTTCGCGGACTGGGAGAGGTGAAGAAGGAGAGATGGGAAGAGCTGCGTATAAAATTAAGCAAATGGGATGTGGAGGCCGCCGTCGCCGCGTGTCTCGGAATTCCTCTGAATTCCGCTCTTCCTAGTGCATGGGAAAGGACATGGTAGGGAAAAGAGAAAAAACCGTGAATAATCTATATAGGTAGCCAAAGAGGGAGAAAGAGAGAGAAAGAGAAAAAAGAGAAAAAGACAGAGAGCGTAGCATCACGCGCGGCGAGCGAATGAAACGTGCTACCGTGGCAGATATTGCGCGTCGTATTTCTATAAAACGTTTTCGCATATTTGGCTTGTAATGCTCCGACGGTTCGATCCAATGTGTTGTAAGCGAATCAAATGAAACGCAAAATTACAAGCGCAGGTTGGCGCTTCTTAAACGTTCTATTCGACAATACAAATCGTCGATACATCCGTTCGAAATTTTTCGGGGACACCCATCAAAACCTCATTATTTGACCAATTTGCCGATTATAGAGAGATATTGAAAAACGTATTAGAGATAGCTTTCGAGTTTTTGAATTTTCTGCGGATTTGCAACCAATTTCATTTTGTGAATTGTGAATTTTTTTCAATTTTTATTACTTTTTCCCTGAATATTTTTTTCAAGTGTTCAAATAATGGTCGGAATAACGAAATGAAAGATTTAATATAATTTTTCGACATATAAAAATTAATATATAATTCTTTAACGTAAACATATTAATACATTGCGATATTTATTCACTTGTTAATGCAAATTTCTAGGATGCAATTAATTAAGGAATAAGCTGAAAATTATATAACTTTGTAAATAGGTATTAAAAGTTTTAAGTAGACTAGTGAATATAACTAAAACTAAACTAGAATACAAGCGATACTTTAATATTAATTTTCTTTTGCTAGTTATTAGGATGCATCTTTAGAATTTCTTTGATAATTTAATTATAATAAAATATAGCGCAACATATTGTTTATTCTCTATATTAAACAGTAATAAAAAAGATTCATAGAATATTGCAATAAAAATTAACATTTACCTGAGCGCTGTCGACTCGACCATGCGCATCTCTATAGTTAGACTGCTGCCAGAAGAGACGAAACTTTCTACTAAAGAGCACGGACGACTGGTATTCTGCAGAATAGCATGATCGCAAGTTTTCGGTACTTTGTCCTTGCAATATCTCGCTAACAATGTGGTATTGCTCGAGGGACGAGCAAGAATAGGTTGAATCGAATCACCCATCCTTTCAGCATAACGTTGACGTTCTTTTTCACTAAAACAAATGTCGAATCTCTAATTCCTTTACTAAACACTGAACGTTCTACTTGATAATCAAGAAAATCATCAAGCTTAGAAAATTAATGTTGACCACTAATAGATGAAAGAGCAGAGATTGTTACAATAAAATTGACAAGGTGTTTAATAATTAAACAAAACAAAATAAGCTCCAATCAATCTGAAAGTGGAGTCGAGAAAGTAATTCTCTTAGCGTTAAAATAAAACAAGACACGTCTCTTAATAATCAAGATCAAAACTTCTCGAATTACGGGCCGACTTGTCACTATTTACCAAGCAACGTCGTTACATTCCGACAGCGGCATCATCTCGCCATCCCAGACCATTAGCGTCGTCGAGCAATCCTCGTCGGTGCTAGACAGACTGGTGCCCACATGGAATTTGAGGATAGACAGCCAGACGCGGAATTGCGGCTGCGGCGGTCTCGGGGCCGGTCTCCTCCACACGGTGCCAGGTCTCTGCTCCGGGAACTTCGGTAACGGACGCGGTGGCGTCGGGCTCGGTAAGGTGGGACCGGCGCCGCGAAGATGGTACAGGCAGGTGCTATTCCTTGGTAGTGAGTGACGGGGCGACGCCAGGATGCCGCCGCCGGTACCCCTTAGCCAGAACTCGCAACGCTTATTTTTGGCATAGGTCGGCGATTCGGTGTCCACGAACGTGACCTGGAAGCCGAATGCGCGTTCACGTTGCGTGCAGTCTCGCTGAGGTCGGGCTTCGCGTCGTCGATTCACCCTCCCTCGTCGGAGGGGTGAATCCGAATTGCCCGGGCGATCGCGTGTTTGCGGTTCTATCTGATGCGAATGCATTCGCTGCGGTGTGTCGTTAGGAAATTTTATACGGGGTAGTACGAATGCCGGTGATATCGTTATTTCTGCTCCAACGAGCTCCTGCTCGTTGGATTTCATGCGCGATCAACGAGGTAAAATGAATACCAAACAACTTTTGATCTTTAGTGATACAGAGAATAATGATTGAAATAATGATTTATTTCAATCTTTTGAAAGTAAGTGTTGATTACATCACTAGAGATATAAAATAAAATTTCCCTTTGTTTTCTTTATCTCGATACACGCGGAGATTTTCTTCGCTTGTCATTTCGTTGATTTGACAGATTGATAATAAGCAATCGATTAAATCGCGCGTATAAAATATCTGCATCAGAGAGTTTCGATACGAGACGCGATTTATTTCCCAAAGTTGTGTCTCTAAAGTATTTCGTTTACACACCTAAAGCATTGAATTTAATAGGTGATTAAGTAGGAACGGACACGTTAGACATTAATTAAGGCGGCCATTATGCAATTTATGGGGAAAGCTTCCTCACGTACCTGCACTTCTAATTGAAACCCATGTAGGGAATGGGGCGGCGTTGGATGTAAGAAAGTGCCATAAGGAGAGGTAGTAAACTCCACGAGGATTTCCGGACCGCTACTGATGGCCTCCGGCACCGGTTCCCCGCCGCCACAAAATTTTAGGATCACGGGCTCCCTGGTGGTGTATCCGTCATACACTGTTACGTAGTCCTATAAAGACAAATTTCTCTATCTCGGAGGAATAGGTAAGTGTAATTTAACAGTAAAGTTTCGTATATGGACCAAGTTTCTATCTACGAGGATCACCACACAGAGGTCGACCTGACATTTAAGTTATTACAATAAATGTGTGCATTTGTATCAAATTATCTTTAACATGAAAAAATTGCTCCGTTAAATGTTACCTTAAGATAACGCGATTGTGAATAATGCGAAAATATTATATTAATAATATTAATCAGGAAAACTTTGTCCCTTTGAAAGCGAACTGCTTTAAAAGAAACGGGGAGGAAACCTTATAGACTCCTCGTTCAGAATAAATGCAGGGGTGTTTGGTTAAACTTGTGTGGCTGCGTTTAATTCTTTGATTCGTGATTGCACTCGACTCCGTCTACGGGCGACAGAAATACCTCGCACCCGTGATTTTTCCGGCCGCGACAAAGGAAAACTGCAAAACTGAAAGTTTCTTTCTCTGGCGAGAGATCACTATGCAAAAGCGGCGCGGCTGCTTGGCAGACCGGTCACGTTGCTCGGCGTTACGGCCTGGCGTTCTCTCTTTCTTTGTCTCTGTCTCGAATTTATAACAGCTAATCCAATTTTCGCGGTGGCTTTACGTACCTGAACGACATCGCAATCTTGCCAGAGACGCAGTTCCCGGGGTGGCGCCTCGGCCTGAGTTGCTGGTCGCGCCCTTACAGCTACCAATTGGCCCCGGGGCTGTTTTACGTGTATTAAAGCGTGCTTTCCCGCCGGGACTTCGTGCTGTCTCACCTACACAAAATATGAATCAGACTATTCGTACCCATTCGCCATTCTTCTCGCATAGAAATTCTTATCTCGATCTTTAAATGCGTCTCGTGTGTTGCATATATGCGCAACCGTATCACGATTTCATTTATATTTTCTCAGTGACATCGCTAAAATTCAAATATAAATGTAAATGTAGATGTTGTAAAGATATTACACCGAATATCATCGATTTTTATTCTTTTTTCATACGTAAAATCAATTCTTATTTTTCAAAAATGTCATTTTACCTTTTTATAAAAAAAAAACATTTATGGATTAAATAGATTTAATGATTTCTCTATAAAATGTTAGCAACTGTACAAAGTGTTAAATTAATTAACTTTTTATACTATTTTTACTTAGAAATTATAAGTCTGCACTAGATAGTAACAACTATTCTTACATTTAGAAAATAGCAGGTAATGTTCTATTAAAACAAATCATATAGATTTATAATATTAAAATAAATTCTAAATTCGCCATTTATTCTTCGCGGTTAAGTGGCGAAAGATGATGACGAATTGTTTGAATTGGCCTTTGTCTAAATAACTTCACCGTGCTAAGTTTAAGTGCGCGATGAAGATTAGAATAGTTGTACCACAGTTTCGAAATAAGATGAACTTTGAATAGAAATACGATAAAGATTACTTTGTACCTCGTAATCGAAATCTATCTAGAGCATCTGTCAGCTGTGTGGTTGCACATTAAAAGAATAAATGAGTACCTCCGCCTTTGAAAGGGAGGTTGTAAATACTTTCAGAACTCTCACGTATCTCATCCATCGATTCCGAGTTGGAATGACTGAATAACAAGGAGTTTGATTAGTTTTGCGGCATCGATTCATGATAATATAGATATGTTGAGAGGCCGTTGACATTATTATCCCGTTGATCTGTACTTTATGATAAATTACAGTTTTCGTATGAAATAGAATTGACTGTTTACTAACATTAGGTAGAGAAGCGAGAAGAGAATAAGGCAAAGAAAAGAGGAGTAAAGCTGAAAGAGAGTAATGAGAGGGAAGAAAGAATTTTAGATTTCTTCTATTCTTTTTAATCAAATTCACATAAAAACAAAGTTCAGTGGCGTCTCTCCAATTTCTTACAAAAGCATCGCCGCTCTGTTTTGCTCACGGTTAACAACTTTGTGCTTGGCTACCGACCAATTTTGAATCTTCCTCGTGCACAAAAAAATTATACCGGCCAAAAACTCGTCGTTCGTGTTGATTTATGTGACAAGGGGCGGTCGACCTGCGCGAGATGCTAAGAGGAAATAATGGTTACAGGAAGGGGGCTGTCCGAAAATTTGTTAACCGCATACGAGAGGAAGCGAGTCATTTTTACGACTTCCGCCGCAGGTGTGTCTGCTTGAAACAGAAATATGAGCCGTGTCAAGGCTCCAGGGAGACGCTCCCCGTCTGACTATGTCGATCGTATATCACTGCCGCACATCTGCTCGACGACGAGCAAATTAATTCGCATGATGATACATTAGACTAATGATACATCTTACAGCGAGAGCATTTCCCTAATGAGCAACTAATTATTTTTTTTTAATATATCGTTACTGAGATTGCGCGTTGAAAATTCCATAGAACTCAAAAGTGTTGTAATGACAAATTCACTATGACATTAACATTATTAATATTACTTAATTGATACAATTATTTTACACATACACACACACACATATAAAGTCCCTTTTTAATTACGGTAGAATAAAAGCGCATCGCGTTTTGCCACGTTATGACAATTTAAGCGAGCCTTACCGCGTAATAGCAGGTGAGATTGCGGGGATAGAGACCGGGGAAGTTAGGCGACTGCAATCTGCACTTCTTCCGGTCGCAGTCGGTGAATATGCGGGAGCAATAAGTCCCGGATATTAGGTCCCCTAAGAACTGCTCGGAGCTTGATTTCGTAGGTGGCACGTGTTGCTCGACCATTTGCACCGGCATCGCCATCGATGTGTTCGCGTACTCGGCGGACGTGCGCTCGATCGACGCCGGCGTCCCGACGACCTGCGTTATTCCTGACCACGTGACATTGGAATTTTAATCATCGACGGCGAAAATATCGGAAAATTCTTTGTCCGTGCAATTTCAATCGCCACGCAATTTTACGAACGCGACAAGCGCAAACTTCGAACAATCACTTGAATATTTTATTCGGAAAAAATATTCGAGTGTTATTAATTGATCAAGACAACGATTGTGTGACTGAATTAAAATGTATATTAAAACTCGCAAATAATAAGTTTTCAAAATTAAAATGTATTGCTTATGTATTTTAAAACTTTAAATTATAAAATTATATAAAAGTATATAATTATAATTTGTTATTGTATAACGTAAAAATATTAGTTAATAAATAATTTAATTTTTATAATATACTTTCTGTATATACGTTTAACAATATATACTTTATAATGTATAATGTATTTTTAACAAAATATGCTTTATACTGATAACAATAATAAAATATATAAAATATTATAAAACAAATTGCAACGAATAAATAGTTTCGTTAAATTTTAGTCGAACAGCGTTTACTGTGAAAATATCCAACTTGTTTTAAATCTGATTTTAATTCAAATGAATAAATATCAAATGTGTCATGTGGACCAAGTTTTGATAAACGTGCTCGAAATTTGTAATCGAAAACTGATCACCTACCGACGAAAGGATTTCCGTAGCGCACCACTGCGTCGGATTTCCTGATCATCTTGTACGCCATTCTAAAGTCGAAGTTGAATCCCGTCTGATCTTTGCTGAGCCTGAGCAGCTTGAGGATAATCGAGACGCTGGGTGTTTCGCTGTAGTAGATCGCGGGTCCCCAGGACGTGCCGCACCAAAGACCGCCGACATCAGGACGTTGTGCTTCCGAGATTTGCAGAGACCCGTCGGGACATCCTGCTGCGGTGAATGATACGAATTTGCCTAGAGTAAAGCTGTCGAAGGTCAGCTGCAATCAGAAAACACGTCGTGAGACTCGTCGCCAAACAAATGGATAAGTTAAAAGATAAGATCTATGAGTTGCAGTATAAAAAAAGAAATATTACTCTTTGATACAAGGAAGCAAAACTTAAAAGAAATTGCTAAAAATCTCATATTTCAGTTTATCGTAAAGTGCGAAATTTTCTTCAAAGACGGCACTTGTTTTTATATTTATTTTGTAGATATTTTCTATTTTTTTATTAACTTTTTAATATTTCTTTCGTTTGTATTTAAAAAATTTTGTTCGTATAAAACTTTAAATAAAACGATTAACGTTATCATAAACGAATAAATGATGTTATTGTAGAGATTTCCTTTTTACACAATGTCAAGCAAATAAATTTGCATCGGTGTCATCGACCAAGCTGTCAGCAATTGATAGTCCGCACAGTTTTTCATCCAAAAGAGCAGCTCGCCCGTCCGCGCTGCGCAATTAAAACATCGACAGAATCCCGGTTTGACAGTGATAGAAAGCAGTTTGCAACCATAGTCACGTGAATGTCGATGACGTGATAAAGATTTGGAATGCTTGTTACGAGTAATGCATATGACTATACCTGCGAATTACATAAATAACAAAATACTTGTTTAAAACTATTTCGTGATCAAATGACTAGTTCAATTATTCTACGTTTTATTGCTATTTGTATCTTTTTTATTTTGTTATTCAAGTACACACGTATTCAAGCAAACTCAGGCCGTGGATTAAACAAAGACTCGCGAATTTGTGTTGACTTGAGCGTATTGTCAGACGCAGTTCCACCCGGCTGCCAGCATTCTGTTTTACATCACTGCGATTTTTAGCGCGGCTGCGGCCTCTTTGACGAGACCAGTAAACATCTGTACGCAGACCACCGGCATGTACAAGGGATTCTCATGACTTGCGCTATGCAGATATGAGAAAGCCAGCAAATATTACTGTGCAAATAATTCCGCAGCCGGAGGCAGGAGAGTTTTTGTGCACTTGACAAAGTTTTCGCGCTCTCGGAAACTCGGCGTACGGTCAGTTTTTTCAGATTCGCGTTTTTCAGTTTAATCGTCGGAAGATGTGTGTGTTGCGCGGCTCTTATTAAAAATTCCAGCTTCCTCGACAAAAGTCGAATAAAAATAATTTCCTTCGTTGCCGTACGATTAAACGGACGTGCGAAAGCGCGATGTTTTTCGGAATCACTGACATTTCGGCTATGTCAACCGTTAAAATTAAAATTTTCTTTATTCTATATGACTGGCTCACGATTGGCTACGTAATTTATTTGAAATTTTTCCGTTTAAAAAAGAATTTAAAAAACACGTTTCCCAGAAGCGTTTGTAATCGTTCTGCTTCTCGCGAGAAAGATAATCATTTGTTGAGATTCACGATTTCCTTAATATACGATTCGATAAAAACTTAAGTATTCGGAATTTAATTTGCTACATAAATCCAGCGTCGTTCTATTTTCCGCGTTTCTTCATCAAATTATTCATTACTTCGTTAATATACTTTAATTAAAGTTCGATTCAGTGCAGCGTAATTTATTGCAAATTTCCGAGACGCGCTTTTTTTTAATAGTTTATGAATAAATCGTCTAATTTGCAACGCATAATTGAATATCTTTTAATATTAAATATATATTAATTATAATTGGATGTCTCTCGAGTGGTTCAATGACTCACCTGCACGATATCACCGAAATCGTCACCCGGCGCGTTGAAGGTAAGCTTGCAAATATAAGGCACCTTATCTTCCTTCGGTCGATGCAATTCCAGATCATATGTCTTCCCCACATCGCCATAGTACGTTTTATTGCAAGCTGCAACATAAATATTAAAGTGCTTTTATTATTTTTATTATTTTCACATATATTTACATGTAAATAGTTATTTTATCCCTATTTATTTATATTATTAACAGCATTATTTTTCAGTATCTAGTGCGCGAAGCTTATAATTAGTCTATAAAATATTTGCAACTAATTGCGAATTTATTAAATCGCTATTTTAATTGTTACATTTGTTTTTCAAATATAAATTAAAACATGATTGATTACAGATTATTGTTTCCAGATATACATTTCATGAATAATTTACATTTATAAAAATAGTTTATAAATATATAGCGCGTATATTACGTAATTATTTCGATTACTCTTTTATAATTTCAACACTGGCGACTTTTCTTGTCCATAATGGAAAAGTACGTTATCCTAAAGTGGATCCCTGTCTCATCTTCTTGAAACCGGTTTTTTACTGCAGCCAACAACGCTGTTACGGCTGTCCGTAAATTTTCTTTCGTGAATAGCATTTTTCAAATCCGAAAGTACACTTCCCAGACCCGTGAAAAATTGTATCTACGGCTAAAAATTTATGAGAAATGAAGGTAGTCAAAGAGAGACTGCCTCCCGCGATACTTTCATCATGTACTTTCTTCATAAAAAATATGATAAATGCACGGTATTCACATTTTGTATTTGTAAGAACATAGTTATCATAATTATTTCATTCGACGTGTCCAATTATACAGTTGATGATTTAATAGGACAAAATGTAAACAATTATTGAATTTGCATAAATCGATTCCTATGACACGTTTATCTCGATTTTTAGAAATAAGTCATTGGCTGTAGCAAGAATTCCATTTTAGCTTTCTAATAAATGAGTATTCTCTTACAAACAAAATCGCTAAAATTAATTCGATTACAGAATTCTTGATATAATCACGAAATAAAGATACGGCAAGTTAAAATAAAGAGCTCGCAAATTTATCATAATAATAATAATAATAATTTAGATAACAGGAAGTTTATTTCAAATTTTATTTAACATAAAGCACGGGGAAACGTATATAAATATAACACATTCGCATTCTCATGTGAGTAAATTTGCGAAATGTCTTATAATCGACGTGAAGTATTCGAAATATCTCACATCTCCCTGTATATAAAATATCAGAGAAAGAAAGTTCGCCGAACGTCATAATCTACAGCGCGCATTCCCTTTCCCTCGTCAAGCCGCAAGCCGCTTCCATCAGAGAGATTACGAGGGGCTTTTCCCCGCGGATCGTAGAGCATGCCAAGATAAGAAATTGATGGAAGATAGTAATGAATTATCGATGAGTCGTTTGTTTCGTGCCAGGCATTTCGGCCCGATGTTTCGGGCGAGGAATGGAGCAGAAAAGGGGCAGTTTCCGTGCGCAACTCTTCCTTCTCTTCATTCATGTTTAATGGCAATTGTGGCAGTCCTGGAAAAACGGCGCTCAATCAAAGACCGCAAATAGGACTTTTCACGAGAGACCGATGAAAGAAACACGCGATCAACGACTTGTGATATTTCCAGTAGAAATGCACCCAAGGGAAGAATCGACTACTTATTTATTCAGAAAAATTCGCGCCATACAACGGACCGACGTTTAAACTGCTCAGGTATTTATTGTTAATTCAGAAGACAAATTTAGTCGGATTTGTCAAGCTATATATTTTTGTTTGTGTGTGTGTGTGTAGGTGTGTGTGTAATCTAAAGATATATATATCTGAAGATCTCTTATTATTTAAGAATACTACTAGATATGTGACACACATGATTATATTGTGACCCTTTGAGCCAAAAATATCTTGGATAAAAAAAATGTCGATGATGTCACAACAAAATTTTGGATAAACAAATTGATGTTAAAATTTATTTAAAATAATTCTCTACCACTATTCGTAATTTTATATAATTTTACAGCTCTTTTTTTAAGTTTATAGCTCTTCCTAAACTACAAATGTCAGTTCGTACAAAATTACGAAGGGTCGGAAGTTCTAAAGTAAACCCCTAACATTTCAAATTCCCTCGGTTTTATAAATTTATTCTTAATATTCTTTTTTAGCTTTCTTGCTATAAAAAGTATTTTTCAAAATAATAGTTGATGTAATTCACTCATAAGAGGATAATATAATCCAAAGTGATAACAAATAGTGCACATTGATTCAAAGTTCAATTGTAACTTTTTAATTTAATCATTAAACTGTCAAAAAATTAAGATAAGAATTCAAACTTCTTGCAAGTTTACTTCAGTACTGCTAGTATTCTCTCTCTCTTATTGTTCTCTTAGTTCTTATCTCTCTTAGATAATTCCATCTCAGAGGAAATGTTATCGCTCACTTTAGAAACTAAACTCGCTCTAAACTCGCGCAACTCGCGCGATTCCCATCGATTAGACGAATCTGGAATGCACTTGTCGATCGAGTTGCTTTGGCTTCCCCGACCCCGTGCTACACGGAATTACCCCTAGTTTCGGTTGGTTACACACACTGGACTATTGTGAGGCTTCAAGGGCTCATAATGGATGTATAGGGGTGGAAAGGGTTCGCTGAGTAGATGAGGCGCCATAGAATCAAACGGCTGTCATATACACACAATACGCACTGTTTCCGGGCACCGAGGTCATTCCTAATCAGAATTCCGGTTTGGTGATCTAATGGGTCACTTCGGATTGTGTTAGCCTCGACACAATCCCTTTAACAATCGGCTTTGATGTAGACTTTAGCTTGGTACGATAGATAATCGTGTATTAAATGGTGATAAGTCAAATTCTATCGAAATTTCGAACAACTTCTGCTTAGCTCCGAAAGATTCTTCTCATTTTATTGAATCACTGCATATGAATATTGCATTCCGATATTGCGTTTTCTATTTTATAACAAATTTTACGAATATTAAGTTAGGTAATAGTTAGATAAAGTTTCATTCGCATATTGAAATTACGTCATATTATCGTTTGATTACAGTCAATATGTTAGTCAAATACTTTTCGCATACATAGTTAGTTTGAATTTAATTAGACATTCGATATTCTGGTATCTCGTAAAACCTATTTGTTAGCGTAACAATAATTAGAAGTTTCAGTATGCCGAGTTTTGAGCGATTACGAAATTTACGTGTCCGTCTGACTAATGGTCGACATAAACCATTTCGTTCTGTCAGCTCGAGACGCGTCTGGCCACGGGTTGCTGCTACTACTGCGGCGTCAAGGAGTCCCTACAGCGGTAACGTCTGACGAATGACTGGTTTCTGTCACTGCCGTTGTACAATACCGAGTATCCTGTTTCGAGCGTTTAATGAAAACAGAGTTTGTAGTAATTCTATAATTAATAACGCTATTCTTAATGTAAATTGTCGTTCCATTTTGCGTAATGCTAAGTGCGATTGATTCGCTTGTAGTCAGTTCTTAATCACGAATGTTTTATTATAGATATATTACAGACATTATAGATATATTTATAACATTTATTACATATTAAAAATATTATTATGTATTATAAATATTATTAAATTTATTAAAAAGATAAAATATCCAAAATTTGCGATATCATAAACGTCACGTATATTAATTCGTTTATAAAAATTCGTAATATATCCCCAATTGCAAACATTATTTTTAAAAATGTTTTCAAAAACGCATTTGAGAAACATATTTAAAAACATTAAAGATAATGGGCTAAATCCCTTTTTTCATTACAAAAAGTTTATTAATAACGTTTGAAAAAAACATTTTTTTAATGTGTTTGAAAAACATTTATTTAAAATTTGAAAAAATAATTGTTACACACATTTGAAAGGTTTTTTTTTTCAATATTTGAAAAACATAATTACTATGTCCGAAAAATGCTCATAACATAAACACATTTCAAAAACATTTTATAAGCGTTTGTTCGAAACGTTTTAATTGAATTCTAAAAATATTGCTCAGGGGTAAAACAAATAATATTACTCTTTACTTCAATTATTTCATTAGAACATGGATGAAAAATCTAATGATGCTGCGCCTTTTTTTCTACATTTTTTCTTCCTTACTTGATATAAGAACCTTTTTTTTCAGTGGATAGATATCGCATGAAGCCATGTAAACTTATAATGTCTAATGAATGTCATTTCCGTGTGAAATTATTTATTTTGTGTAATAATAATTAGTAATTAATGCAATATGAATCCAAATGTTCCAAGTGAGGCTATATATATATATTAAAACTATATTTTATTATAGTACAAATAATATAATATATTATTTACAATAGAAAAAATAAATCTTTCTTAGTTGTATAGAAATAAAAACTACATTTTATAAATTATGGTTTCAGGAATCGTTTATGGTACAACATTTTTTATTAGTTTTTTTACAGTCCTTATAAATCGATATTTATGTTTATAAAACGGATATGAAACTAACGTGTGCTGGAAATTACAGCAAAACGATAACAGAAAAATGATTAAACATCTCTCATTAAATAAATATTATAAATAATATTTGAAATATAAATATTATGAATAATATTTAAATATTAAATTGATATTAAAAAAATGTTAAATAAATGTTTTTTTAAATTATTACTTCAAATCAATAATGAGAAGTAAATACTTAATAAACATTTAATAAATATTATTTTACAATAAATTGTGCAACGTATATAATTAATGAAATGAAATATTTAAAAAACATTATCTGCTGATTGAGTCAATAATATATCATGAAGTATTATAAAAAGAAAGAGATTGTGTGCTAATTATATAAATGAATATATTGTTTTTATCTTAAAGCAATATTTCAATGATACAATTTTGCTTCATGCTTTGACTTGCGTTTACGTAAATATTATAGCTAACGAAGAGTAGTTTGGCTTAAACACAATTGAATTCGAGTTGGCAAATAGATATGCCATGCACAATTGACACCGAGTCAAACGTATTTAATAATGTCTGAAAATTTAAATTCAAAATAAGCGTGCTTTCTTCTCTCTCTCTCTCTCTCTCTCTCTCTTTATATATCTCTACGACTCGTTAAATTTTCCGATAGTTCCCACGATAATCAGGTGCTGAAGAACATAGATAACACATCTACAGGAACATATCTAACTATGACGCCAAGTTTCAAATTAAAAAGAAATATTTACTGACTTTTTAGAATTAAATTTTGTCGGATCAAAAATCTTGATTTGAATATATTGTATAGTTTCAAATATTCTCTGAAAGAGTGTAAATTCAATTTTTTATATATTTTTCTATATATTTTCGAGATTGCATCATTAGGCAACTTTCGCACGGGCAACGAACAATAAAAGAAGATGAGACCTCTCGACGCGTCTCGTCTCGTCGACGAGACACGAATTTTTCGCAGTCGCTGAGAAACAGAGACGCGCGTTACATACGCAAAATTCTATGACGCGTAGTTGTCGTCAAGCGATGAATTCGTGTCGCTCCACTTGGCGCCATCGGTGTAAAAGCTGTAAAAATGTATAACTCTGAGGAGAGACGTATGCGGTAACGAGCGTGGAACGAAGCGAGAGAAATCGAACGCGAGCTCACAAGTGCAATGTGCGGTACTTTGCTGTTTAAAGGCACAAATGTAATGGCATGTCTATGGAAAACAAAAGAAATCAAACGCGTGCTTACAAGCACAATGCGAAAGTACGTCGATTAATACGCGTTAACGTAAAAAATGGCAACGCGACATATCAATGTATTTATCAATGTACTTCTTGCGAAAAAGGATTAATAATATTTAACTGAATACCGAATAATATTTAAATACTGATGTTAAAAGATTTCATAGAATTAAACAAAAAAATTCAATATAAACCGATATAAAAAATTAAATATTATAACCGATAATTATATCGAATATTATAATCAAATTGAATATTATCGAATATTATTGAATATGATAGAACTGAATATTATCGAATCATTTAAGATATTATATCACAAATGGCTGTCGCGTCGCAAAAAGATATATTTCGTTCTACGTGAGAATATTCTCGGTCTGGTACTGAAACGAGAAGAAAGTAGGAGTCACGTAACGCAGCAATAGCGGACCTACACACACGTATACACATCAAACGCTATCTTGAGAAAACTGCCGCGTATATAGAGAGATAAACAAGCTCTTTGTTAAGTATAAATGTAATTAAAAATAAATTAGATTGGAGATAATTACGCCATGATAAATCTTATCAATTGTATCCCACAGAATGCAACTTAAATTACGTTGATGTATTACTGCATGGATTACGTTTGCCTACGAACAATCGCTGATTCGCTCACCTTCTTTCTCTCGTCTTTTTCACTCCATGTAATTGGCGATAAATAATTGATTTCGAATAAACGGTGAGTGCGTTTCGCTGTTGCGGAAGTGTAACGATATCGAAGTTGAGTAACAAGCGTGCCGATATTCCGACAGTTATCGTCTCTGCCGAACAAGATACATCCGCGGATAATACGTTTCGTAAGACTTTAATTCCCTCCGAGAAGTAGTTAACGCATTGTTTATCAAGGGGGGCTTATTCTCAGAAGCTCCTGTTGTTTCGTCGAAAGAGTGAGATGACATTGAAGTTGGATTAGCATAGTGCGAGGCGTAGCGTGCATTCGTCTCGCTGATGTATTTCTCGCAGCGAGCGCAAGATTAACGTCTGCAGGCGGCTGTAGCACTGCGATAAGAGTTATCGCTCCCGCATTTCAGGAAAAGCAATTATATTTTTACATCCCCATCTCAAAGAAAATAACGTCTCTTTAAAAAAGAAACCGGTTTATTAAAAAATAAAGTTAAATTCGTAGCTTGAATGACGTAAATAGCATTTTAGATTGAGAACAAAATTTTGTACGTATGCAATTCTCGTCTCTGCAATGCTTGCAGCAGTTGCATAGTTTAATTGCACAAGAGAATAATGACGACGCGCAGCTGATCTGATAAGCATTATTCGTTCTACAAACTAAACGAGACAGTGCATCCAGCGTAGTTTACAAAGAGATAACGGAATTATATTACGTACAGGATTACCAATGCAGCAATTTTTTTTCTATTTATTTTCTTTGCGTCCATATTTTTTATCTGAATTTTTGAAAGCATTTAAAAATATTAGCTTACTATTTGTAAAACTTTATTATTACATTAATCAGTAATCGTACTATCAGTAATTGTCTGTGATATTGACGATAGGAACATTTAAATTTAATGGAGTTATTATCAGTGTGTATTAAATCTACGTTACAAAATATTAATTAGTTTGCGATGCACTATTACACAATATCGCGCAACAAATTATCATCGCTTTGTGTAATAAACGCGTTTAACAGGTGGTGATCTTTTTAATGCAAAGGGCAGCAGAATAATGTTCTTATCCGGGGATTATCTCTGGAAATGAGTTTCGGGCGAAGATTATGCTGCCTTCCCGATTCCCTGATATATACAATAAATTCGACGAAATAACAGGAATACAGAAGCGCGGTTTCGCACACTTTCGTTGAAAATGAATTTGGTTGATAGAATAACCGTAAATTAGATTTTCCACGGGCGATTTGCACTATGGTTAATAAGGGAGCACTTGCATGCGCGCTATATCGATGGGACTACGTGATATTTTTCAAAGTTGCTGACATCACCGGATTTCGTACTTCGTTATTTTCGCTGATGATATTCTATCGCTGGATGCTCAGAGAGAACTTTGATCGGACGCCCTATGTAAATTGCCCTACTTTCTCTCGCTCGTTCATCTAGCTTCACATCGTTCACGTCAGTAGTGTTGTTATTATCTTTTTTTTCTTCATAAAGTCGGTGTGACACGATGTTGCGAGAGATTGATGATCGAGAAGCAGAAGGGGAGAGAGGACTGGTTTCTTTTCTCTTGCATAAGGGAACTTCAAAATATGTATGTTCAAAGGCTTCGAGATTTATGAATTTATTCCTGGTTCAAAACTATTTCCCTCGAAGTTTCATTCACCCGGAAATGTGATTTGCACAACATAAAAATTAACAGAGCAAAGGGAAGCTTTCCGTTGGAACTTTCTGTTTGTTCTTCATCTTTATAGAGTTGCATATTGCAGATGTATTGATTTTATTTACTCGCAGCATGGAAAAATAGATAATGAAGAGAGCGTTGAACGAAATAAAAAAGATAACAAAAAACGGAAATTAACTGCAAGTTCTCGTAGTCTACTTTTTATTTAATAAAAAATATTTAATAAAAGGTATCACTTTTTTTATTAAAAAGATGCAAATCTGCATTAATATTTAATGTGTATGTGTATACTTTAATGACAATAAGTATTTCTTAATAATTATAATTACTTTACAAAATATAACACAATAATCTACAATTGCAGAAGAAAGAGAGAGAGAAAGAGAGAAGGAGAGAGTATTAAATGCAACATAAATTATGGAAGCTAAAAAATGTACTATTGTTTTCTATTGGAATATAATAATAGAATTATTTTATATAAGAAATTATCATGCAGTAAGAGAAAGAATTAAGGATTCTTATTTCCTTTTACAAATATATATCTTTTACAATTAATAATTATTTATTAGTGCCCTCCTCTTATTTAATTATTAAATTATTAAATTATCTTCGAAGCTACTCTCTCAGCAGAAAGAAACGCAATGTAACACGAGTAACGTATAGTCATTAATTTATCTTAGCGACTGACCTGATTACGGACGGACTTCTTCCTGAACAAAACAAATTACAAATGCTGGCAGCTATTTTTACAAAATAACAAAATTACCCTTTATTCTCAGTGAAGCATGAAAGAGGCGCCGCGAAAGATTAATCAGTGGTTTCCATGAGACCTAGTTTCCCGTTTCCGTTCTACGAAGTTTCCTTCTACCTCGTTCCCTCCATTGAAAACTTTTATCCATTTATAAAATCTACTGCTGTTCACGTGTGTGCCCGCTTAAAGGGCCTCTCTATGACAGAAATTACTCGTTGCACGATGTAAACGAGTTGGACTTCCTCCGTAGACGGAGGTGAACTACTTCGTGGAAGATACACGGTGCGCGACTGCACTGTTCTCTCTCTATGTGTGGCGCAAAATCGATTTTGGAGATATGCGCTGGCTCGACTGGTCGCAACGGTATTTATCCTGCATTTTCGTGCAACGTCAATAGACATTCATCTACGTTCTAGCGATCAATTATTGGCGCAGCTGTGAAAGGATGACATTTCGAGTCGGGCTGCTTTTTATTGTAACATTTTTCGGTCCCGTTTCAATTTCATCGGAGCGGGAGCATTTCCGTCCATGAAAGATTCATAATTCCGATATTTTGTTATCGTACGTGTCTGCCTGAGTTGCGAATAAATCTCTCGCGTGCTCCTAGCAGAATTTCCCTCAAGAAAACCGATTCGCAGGATGAATCGTGTGAATGCATCTGAGCAAGTTGTTTGCAGGAAATCTAAAGGCCTTAGAAATCAAAATATTCTCACGGAAATATTATCATGAGTATATATATATATATGTACGTACGATTGCTTTCAACGATGCTTATATAGTCAATAAAAAGTTTTATCCACAATTACGTGGCAAATATTACGTCAAAGATCCTCTTGTGATTATATTATAAGTACTAAGTACTAAAAGACTCTAAAGAGTATATACGCCCTGAGGTGTTATAAGTGCTTTTCAGGCATTCCTTGAATCTTTTTGTTGCTTGATTTAGCATCCACAAAGTAATTTCTGCAGGAGAACAAAGGCAGAGAGAAAAAGAGAAAGAGAAGTATATCGCCTGACCAGAAACGTTACGATGATAATCCATTTTAACATTGATAACTTTGAGCATTCATGGGTGCGGTATAGACAATAAAATCTTTATAGGTTCCGCTCACGCTTTCCATGATACGATTTCCATTAGTCTCAAAAGGGAATAGAAGCTGCCGGCGAAATGATCGCGCCGTAAATTATTCTGTGAGCTTTAATAGCTTCTGACAACAGTGGTATGAAATAGTAGTTTCTATAGTAGTTCCTTCATGCTCATTAACTAAATGTTATTTAATCTATTCTTATAAATTACATTATATTTAGAATATAAAACTTAAATCAACCGCGTAAATAAAACAACCAAATCAAAATTTTCACGTAGTTATTACAGTGTCGCCTTCAGAGATTTTGGATGTCGGCAAAGACACAACACACCTCGAGTATCTCTCCAAAAAGTTGATTTTCCGTTTCCACGAATGTCAACTCGATCGAAAACTCTTCCAGATTATTCGTGCCGTCGCCACTCGGCGCGTTTACAAATCTTCCGCGATAAAGTGCGCCACTCCAAGAGAGTGCACCGCGTGTTCGGGCGTAAAAACAGCGGAGCACACAGACTAGGTCGCCAGTGGAAGAGGGAACGGTTCGTGCAGCCCCGTCTGCACCAAGGGTGCTCCACAGGGATGCGGGGAGAATGATGCGAGATCCCGGCGGAGGGTGGCGGCGCAGGTCAGTTTGACCCAAATGTGCGGACTGGGTTGGCCGACAGCCAGCGTGCCGTGTTCCCCGGACCTCCCTCGTCGACGTGTCAGCACGCCAGCCCCAATCTTTACTTATATTTTTCCGATGGAATCGCCGCGTGGCTGAATACGCGGCACGCCGGATATCAATTTTCGGAGCCGATAAGTTGATCGGCTGTCACTCGCTTCCATTAACTTGCAAACCGCGCCGCTGGTTTCTCCCGTGTGTACCTCCGCCATTGACAAAGGGATGTGCGGTCGGATCAATGCTAGGTGGTCGGCACAATTTAAACGATTATTTCGCTATCACGGCGATGATATTCGGATTAACCTATTACAGTATACATTGACTTTAACGTTCGTAAATCGTAACACACGAAAAGCAGATATAATCTCTGAGACTTATAAATACATTTGTTTTTCTATTAAAATATAAAACTGATTAATTAATAATTTATATAAAGTTACAGATAAATGTGTATTTATTGAGAGATGGATTTCTACGTGATAGTTAAAGCTCAGAGATTAATATTTTAATTCGAACAAATAAATTCGTTTGTTGTTTTGTTCGAAAAATGATTGACACAGTATGTTTCTGTTCTATTCTATCTTTTGAAATCTTTTCTTTTATATTATACTATTCATACATACAGAATTGCTATCGAATTCAACTGTCCATCTAAACATTTGGATATTTTTGTCGATTTTTGACGTGTTGATGAATTTGGTAATCAAAGTTCGTTAAAGGATTTCTTTTAAAATGTGATGAAAAAAATTGTAAAAATTTTGATCGATACACGCATCACTTGTTGTTTCACTTTTTGATAGGAAATTTCACGAAAATATAGTTATTTTAGGTTTTAGGATTCGGCCATATTTTTGTTTCTCAACACACAAATGACATTTTAAGGTATTTTTATCTTTCTTAGCAACTAAGTAGGCTCTACTATTCCGTAAAGATGACACTAAGTATTAAGTATTACACGCGCGTATCGTCGAACGAAATTCGTATGGATTTATCAATTCGGCCATATTTTTCGCTTCGTTTGCTATCTTCGCTCCGCACTCGTGGCCACAGTCTCGTTCCTCGTGATCAAGACCACATTTGTGCCAAAGCACACCGCAGGGATACATAGGCTGGCGCGAGATCGACCCGCTTTTAACGAGTCCTAGTCTAAAGTTACGACTGAAGTTCGGCAAACAATCGAACTTTCGCGGAGTGAACTAAACGCCGTCCGTCGAAACTACCGAAATTTTTGCGGTGCAAAGGCGAGACGAGGGAAACATACGGCGAAGTCTCTCCATCTTCGCTTTTCTTTCACCTAGATGAAAGCCGCGTGTTTATGGTACACGATTCGCGGAAACTTGCAAGTTTCGCGACAAGTTAGTCGCCGAAAGTGTCGCGGATGGGGGCCAACGAGCAACTAAACAACTAACTTAACGCTACATCCGTTCTTCGATTTATAACTAAATAATGTTTGCAAGATATTCGATAACTTTGATCGTTATATCTTTCGGATGAAATTCAAATTTTCTGCAATTTCTTTTCTTAAAATAATTACGCGATCAAATTTAATGTCTGATTATTCTGCGACTATATTACGTTAATCGCGATAACTTATTCTTAATTACTTTTAACTAGAAGTACCGAGTGGTTAATAATGATTCTATTCCGTTTCTATTTTTTAGATTAATATCTTATTTCTAATATTTTATTTTTTTGTAAAAAGTAGAATTTCGAAGTTTTCTGACTTTTCCTCAATAATTTTATGTCCTGGTATTATTTAATATTTGATTTTTCACTTTCTTTATTTTCATAGTAATTTGCTTGATTCTTTTAGTGAGTTGGTACTACTAATATTAACACTTCAGACCGTTCAAGAAAAAAACGTGGCTTCAAGTGATATGTACGTTTAATTACGCCGCATCACACAAAAGTAATTTTTGATGAAAATAAAAATGGATGTAGATAATCAGGAGAGTCACGATGATCCCCAATTTGTGAAAGTATTAGAAACCTGTTTGAAAATGGAAATTGCGGCGGCCAAGGAACATCTCGATGGTAAATAAAACACGGCGTAGCACTTCGTTCAATATAAAATATAAAATTCAAGCACAAATGAGGAAGAAATTCTCTCTACAATTGTTCTTATATTTTTGCTTATCCGTTTTTCAATTTTTTTTGCCACTGCTCGTTAAGAAAAAAAATGCTGTTGATAATTTCTAGCCAATACAGAAGAAATAAAACAACTGAAGATAATAATACGTAGCGAACTTAACAGAAGAAAGGAACTTAAAGGAAAAGTGGCGCAGATGAACAAGATTAGATTGATATTAAGTGAGACTTTAACAAAGTACGCGAAACAACAATCTTTTCCTGCCATATTAATCATTTTTCTACTATATTCTTCTTGAATCCGTATATCGAAATTTCATTGTTACACAGGTTATATATAAGCATCAACGAAATCTCGGATACTTTGGAAACTATGAAAGCAAATGCCGATGATCAGTACAAGCTGATTCAACTGAAGTCGCAAGAGTATCAGAACATCGTTGCTGAATACAAGAAAACATGGCATGAATATCGTGTTAGTAACAAGTCTCAAGTTTACAATTTCAGAATTTAATCAACTAAATTACCATAAGCAGGCTGTGTACGAAGAATTTCCATTGGCAAAGGCCAGGAATGCGGCTAAGATCAATTTGGAGAAACTTAAAATCAAATATATGATCATGTCTTATAAGAAAGCGAAGATGGCGACGATTATCGAGCAGAGACGACGTATCAACTGGATCCGCACACGCTGCAAGATAATTGAATTGGTCACCCTGATATTGAATCGTTCGAAATTGGAGGAAAAATTTGTGAAGCTGAAAGTGAATATGAAGTATCATAGAAGAGAATTACAGTCAATTGAAGCGGAGGTCTCTAGACTATGTTAAGCTGATTTTTCATACACACACACATATATATATATATATATATATCTCAATGTGTAAATAGGCATCTAATTTGTCGACTTTCGCAGTTGCAAGTATTACGCAGGAAGGAGGAGGATCAGAAGAGACAGAGGAAAGAGAAAATGTTGGAAATGGCACCGCCGAAGATTAACATATCGTACCGAGAAATATACGCTCAAAATCAAATGCGTGCGAAAGTGCAGCATCAGTGGAAACAAACTCACGAGCCTCTTGATGGTGAAACTTATAATTTTATACTTTACAGTTCCTTGTCTAGACAAAACAAGGACTTTAATTCACGGACATATGTATGCGAGGTGTCCTACGTTGACGTCATTTGCTTTTTAGATACCATATCCGTCAACACCTTGTTCCTGGAAGAATTATGCATAAACGAGAACGCTACGGTGTCGCCTGAGGAAATAAATATAGAAGCGATACATGATAGCGATCATAAACTTCCTGCAGCCGAAACGGAAATATCTAATTCCAAAGATACTATTGTTTCGGAAAAAGATGACACGCGCGCCGCTTCGGTAGCGCCGGATGAGGAACCAAATGCTGAAAAAACGACTTTAACGACAGATAACGACGTAGAAATGAAAGAGACCCATCACGAAAAGACACAGAAATCGCAGGAGTCCGTTAAAACGCAACCAAGCTATCGTACAAAAGAGAGCCCGCTCAAGCATAGCGCTACCAAGAATATGGACGACGAAATTGAAGCAAAAAGAATTCGACTTCAAAGGCAGAATAGTAAGAGTAGTATCAATAAAATAACTACTCCTCAACTGTCGACTATTGTTAAAGAAAGGGATTTGAAATATTCGCCTCGGTCGGTTCCGAAGATTAAAAAGATAGAATCCGTACATTACAATGTTACACCGTTAATGTCGATACCGAAACCCATTCAACGCTCGATTGTCACCGCAAGCAGTATGTTTTCTCCGATGCATTACGAATATTGTGACAGCAATATAAGTTCTATCGACCAGGATTTCGTGTCAAAAGGTTATAATTCTAATTAAGTTGCTTGTCTTTTATATGGAAAATCAGCAGTAAAATTAGATACATTTGTTACAAATATAGATAAATTGTTCATATCATTTTTTAATATAACACGTAGAATTTTATAGTAAACTTTATACAGTAAATTTTATTTAGGTCCACCATCATTGTACGAAGGATCGCTGTGTAATTATAAATTATCTCCGACTTCCAATGTATCGCCCATTTATGTCGAAGAAGATGCACAGATGGTTTCTTCCCCGAAATATACTGCGCAACAAGATAATAAAACTGAGTCTGACGACAAGACATCGCGTATTAAAATTTTCTTATCTCAAATATTCGACGCGATTAATTTCAGAATTTTAGAATTTTCTAATTTTTAATTTTCTTTTTTCAGCGTTCCAGTTTAGTAACTATATAAAGAAAACAAAGGATAATTTTTCTTTGTTTTGAACAAAGAAGGAAGAAATTATTTGAATCATCTGAGATTCTTATATATAATCTAATATAATGTCAATGATGTGTTAAAAAAAATTATATATTATATAAGTTAAGTTCTGTTATATTATACATTAATCAAGCAAAATATTATTTTTTGTTATATAAGTCAAATTCTGTTACATCATATATTAATTAACTAAAACATATTATTTTTATTATTATATTTCTAATTGTATTTTTACAAAAAAATAAAGAATTGAACTAATACATAATTTCTATAATATATGAAATGTACTTGCTCAAATTTACTCTCATTGTGTTACTTGAGGTATTGCTTGAGATTGTCGAATTATTAGTGAAGAGTCAACAATGTCTACGTACTCTTGCAAAGCTAACAATGATTATGTACTTCCGAAGTAATTTTGAATTCTTACGAGAAGTTAAATGGCTAATATGCATTTTGTATACAGATGCATCTTCAGCGCGTAGATATCAACGGCGACAACTTCGCGGCATGTATTAAATAAATGCTTGCTCACCGAGTTGCGATTATGTACTCTCCGCGAGTTTCGGTCTCCTTTATGCGTATATATACCGTGCCCCCGTGCAATTTTGGCTCCCGCAATTTCGCTAGAGAGCGTTGAGCGAGCTACACCGTTTACTTCCGTTGGGAGAAACGGAACTGTGGGAGAAATAAGACAGAAAGGAAAAGAAACCTCACGCTCCTTCTGTCTACAAGTAGTGGAAAAAGAGAAAGCACTCGGCTTTTATAAAAATAAGCTCGTTAAAATCCTACTTTCTGCACGCGCACGGAACATTGTGACTTGTGTGTAATCACACCGCGGATAATGCACGATAATATCCCGCAATGTTTTACAAGCTTTTTAATTACTTCTGAAATTCTTATTGCGTTTCCCGTCTGATTCTCCCGTAGCACGCAACTTTCGTTTTATTCCAGGAGAATAATTTTTTTTCCAGGAGATTAATTTGAAAAGTGGAAAAGAAAAAATGTGATATCTTATAAATATTATACATCTTCACATTTCTCGGATTTTAAATCACTCATAACAGGCAATTTCTCGTTTTAGAAATTGTTTTATATTTCGACTTATATGTTTAAAAAAATGTTTCTTCATGCAAACGATGCTTAATTAGATAACGAAGGAATAGAAAAGAAAATTGCGGAGTTAATTGTTGTCAGTTAGATGGACGCATTGCCAATTCTTCTTCCGGTAATTGATAGAAAAAGTATTATGCACGCGATATGAGAGGTAACTTTTTAATCCGCCTCTTCGCCATCCTTCTCAGGTTTAATCGCATTAGCCGATGTAATTGATATAAATTAACCCACTCGCTCGTTTCATTTGTATTGCAAGGAGAAAGAATACGAAAGTTTGTTATTATCTGTCGTAACTTTCGAGCCACCTTTCTACGAGAAACCGAGACTTCTAGTCAAGAGAAATTGTGTCCTTTTATAAGCCAATGTAACGGCAGGAGGCCGACTATCAAGCTATTTTATTTCAAAAGTTTCGCATTGAGGTACGAGGAAAATAAATGGGACGTTTAATGGCGCAATCGTCGAACCGACGTTTTCCGTCACGTGAGAGAACTTTAATAAAAAATACAGAAAATTCTTAGTCAAATCGCACTTTGTTCAACCGTTTTTTTCTGTTGCTCGCGGAATATATCATTATATGTGAATTGTATGTTATCTCAAAAAAATGTGTATCATATATAATTTTTATATTATTATTATGTCATATAATTTATGTTAGATATATTATAACATTTAATATTACATAGACAAAGATGAAAAACTATTTCCAATTAATCAAGAAAATTGTGACAATTAAGATAGAAGAATTAACCAATCAAGAAAGCAAAATTATTGTTATAATTATTTTTATATCTGTAAATATATACACGATCCGAAAATTGTGGCTTTTTCGTCTGATTTTGATGACACGGAAGCATTGCGACTTCTTTTTACAGGGCGATTTTTCTTTCGAGTTCTTTCGTACAATACTTGGCTTTACCGATACGTGACTAGAATATTTTGCTTGCGCCCTTGTACAACTAGAAAATAACTCACAACGTTCTTCAAGCAACCCTTTCCATTCCGGCGAAACTCGGCGTTACTCGACTAAAAGTGGAAACTTAGTACGTTCGTAATATACATTTATTAACTCTGCGCAATGTCGCGTATATTTTGTTAACGAAGAGAATTCGCTTGTAATCGAATGGTTTTACACCAATGAACGCATTTATGTTGTGCATTGCATCCTGTTCTTACGCCGTAGGTGGTAATTTGGGTTAATTACTCCCTGCACGGAGTTAATGGTGTCATAATAATTTGTTTAAGGTCTACTGCTTGTAACGGGATTGCGCCTCCACATATATGTCAATTAAAGCAAATAAACGATAAGATTTATGAATCGTGAAATAATTGACCTTCTTGTAATAAGCTTTTAGATAATATCCCAAGCTATTTTTCTCTCAAAGAGTCCAAATAAATAACAGATGCAGTCGTTTGTCACAAATGAATAAAGGTAACGCAACAAACTGGAGTATTACGCGCTATGTCGAACAAAAATTGCTTACTTCTACAAACGCGAGATGAGATTTTTATCTCGCGTTACCTCGGAAAATTTATTCTGTCAATCCGGAAAGTTCATGGTATTTAATCTGTTTTCATTTTCACGTTACTTCATAAACGCAGGTCGGTTGGGACCTTAATGTCAATCACGTGGAGGCATTTCGAAGCAGCGACGCGAATGAAATCAGAAACATTCTCATTCCGCGTTCACGGCAAAGGGTTTATTGTCGCTCGCGCAAATAAAGGATTGTCCACGTTGCCAGAAGTAATTTCTTGCTCGCGTCATCGCGTATACGCACCGTGTATAAACGCATCTCGTAACTTGGGTTAATTACACCAAGCATACGTGATACTGGATTTTGGAAAGGGATGGCCTGGTTGGTTGGCTGGTTGGTTAGTTGTCTGGCTGCTTTTGCACGAAGTGCCACCGAGGTGAAAAGGGAATGTACAAAGCAGGGGCATTCCATCGTGCATGCGAGGGATTTAGGCAAAAACCCCTGGTAGATTAAACGACTACGATGTCGCTGATGGCCTTGCCGGAGTATCCAGTAAATTCCGGCAACCATGGAAACGTCCGCCGTATATTTTGGCGAGCGTTTTATTGTGAGCACGTGGCGAGGGTTGGTTTTCTTAGGGTGAAGAGCCGGTCGAGGATTTATCTGGGACCCTTCTCAGACTGCCGTACGCACCTGTTTAAATGTAATTGACAGTCGGATGAATCCTGCATAATTTTAGACAAACTATAGAATGATATTGAAGCGAAAATTTGATCACGCATCACTCTCAAAAGAAAATTGTCTGGGAAATTGTTAAATTTGAATTAAATGTTTTTAGTTAAAAGGCATTAATAAAATGCTCTTATGCACTGCAAGTTATATTAATCCGATCTTACTGTCAAAATTTCAACAAGCTATATTAAGATTAAATATACATTTTTTATAAATCTCGTTTTTAAACGTTTTTAAAAACTTTAAAAATACTTTTGATTTTTTTGGAAAGAAACCTTAAAATTAACTAAAAGTTTAAACTAATAATTAAACTAATGGTTTATTCAGCATTTAAACAAAGATAATTTATACAAATTATAAATGAGCATCATTGTATGAGCATTTTTTTGATTGGCAAACGTGGCAGTTGGCACCTTTAATGGATATGCTCAGAAAGAAAAATAAATCGTGCGAAATTAGACGATGTCGAGAAAAGGTGGACACGTATACGTACGACTAAGGGATGAGCCCATTTTTTTGCCATCGAATTGCCCGCTCAAACTGCTCTATTTTATCACGATCTGTCGATAACAGGTAGGTCCGACTAAAGGAAGCGTCTCTCATCTCTTACGTATAGAATCATCTCGTCGGGAATGTCGTAGATTCTCGCGAAATGAAGTGCTGTACTCGCCAACTTCGCGCCAACTTCGATTTTTCTGTTATGCGATAAACCACGTTAAATAATTTTATTTTCGTAAAATAGTAATATTATTGATCCAATTTATAATTATTTAATMCGGACAAAATTTATTTATTTAACGCATATTAAAATTATTGCTAAATATCTGCAGGTAAATATCGGGAAATCACTTGTGTCAATTGTCGAGAGCGATGTTGTAGCTTTCGGTCTGTTACGGTCAATTTATCCCAACATGAAGGACATTGCGTTAAAGTGACAATCGAACATTTCAGTCTGGCCCAATACATTTTTATTTGACAATACACACATTTTCTGATGTTTTTTTCGCTGTAAAAAAATAACAAAAGTGGTTATTGCATGGAAAAAACAAAAGCTGAAAGAATTTTTTAAGTATCTAAAAATTTAGTTAAATACAGATCTGAAAATAATTTTGTTAAATTATCAAATAATTATCAAAATGGTTATCAAAGTAATTATCAAAATAATTATAAAAAACGCTCAAACATAATGAACAATGCTGCAAAAAATTTTGACATTTTAGCAGCTTGAGTGCTTCCCTTTGAGTCTAACAAAATTATTTTCAAATCTGTATCTAATTAAATTTTTAGATACTTTAGTAAAACCGCATGGAAAAAGATTTATCGATCTTGTTGATCTTATCATATTGACGATTTCATTACATTGGGGAGAAAGAGATTATACTTGCACAAATCTTTGTCATCGTTAATTTTAATAAACGCAACGTATTTCTGATTCTCATATCTTATAAAAAGCTCGTTCATTTAAGACTCTGTCGCAATACAAAAACAGTCATACATAAAAAGATAAAACATTTTTTCATAATTATTAATGATTTACGAGTTTTTATTTTCACAGAATATTTATACGAAAACGCTTGCAACGAGAGATATTAAATTATTGCCACAAATATATCACACGCGAACATTATAAGACCATAAATGGATTATTTTACAAATAAATAATTGCGACTTTTATTTTATACGTAAAGGTTTCAGCTTGCTTTTAACTCTTCATTCAACCAATTTTGTTACTGTAATTGCAACTTTATTTTCACATGTCTATTCTGTACACAATTTTTTTCGATTGTACTTCGACTGCGTTGTATTTATTTTAAGCCACAGCATTTAACCATATTTAACATTTAAAATTTCATAGTTTAACATTCCCGAATATATGACGTTGCGTGAAAGATCATGTTTTCGTCAGTGTCTTTCTTTGAACGCTGCATCGTAATATCGCTCTTATAACATCGCTGGAATTTCATTCTGTCTTTACACGTTGCGAAGCTGTATCGAAGCTTCGATGCGGGGAAGAAAGCGGAGAGATCGGCGTTTCTCTAACGAAGTAGAAATTCCTGCGCACGCCAGCCTTTGCCGACAATCGCAACGAGGCACGAAATGGGTATCGAAGCTACCTGCCAGAGAACAATGATAGGATCAATTACCGTCCTAGAACACCCCCGGCAATGAGAACTGAGACCAAAATACTCGTGGTTACGTGCTGGAAACGGATATTTGATCCGCGATTCGACCGCTTACCCTCGCACAAACCGGATTAATTCACGGCGAAAAAATATTTAAATACTTTTACACATTTAATTAAAGAAAAGGATAAATTGTCACTGCAAATACAGTTTTATTTACAGACCGTTAATATGAGCTGCATTCACCGCGAAGATACGTAAAAAGTTACAAACTCTTCTAAATTTGGACTTATTTAATCGTATTAAAGCATTTGTTGAACTTTCTGTTCATCCCTAAAATGTTCTCTTTTAGATGCGTATCATTCTCAACGAATAGTAACATCTCAAAATGACATCCTTCGATCACGAATTCCATCCCGACTAATTTTAACGATCCCCTATTCATTCGTCGCGCCATCGCGGTTTCTGCGTTAGCTCGTCGAGTGGATATGCATTTGTCGGCGCGTTAAAAGCCCCCTTCAAGCCTTCTGCGAGCGGCCCGAAGGATGCAAAAGTTTCACTCACGCGAGCATGGACGCGTCTCATCGCTCCCATCTCCGCAGTCGTCGACAACGTTGCAGACTTTGTTGAGGGCGACGCAGTGCCCGTTGGCGCACTGAAACTCGCTCTGCCGGCAAGAAAGCACCGTCGTCGCCGTGAGGATGCAGGTGCAAACGAGCCAATGCATGTCTGAAACAATATAAAAAGTAACGTAACTTAGTATTATGTTTCCATGAAGGACTTTTTGCATCTCAATTATTCATGTGATTTGAAAAGTCACATGAGTACGGCCGTCTCGTTGTTGCAACCAAACTATTCGAAATTATACAAATTTTTTAATACAATATATAATTTTCATTATATATATAATATTACAATTAATTACGTTTAATTATTATAATATGATGTATAATTATATGTAAATTATATGTATTAATTTGTATAATATTTGTAGACATTTTGTAAACATTTTTTTTAATTCCAAAGATCTGTTCTTTGGAACGTGACTTATCAGACATTCCTAATTAAACAATTCTTACGTGAAAAAATATTTGTCTGCCATAATGATATTTGAATTTTTCTGAATCAATAAAAAACTGAATTGATGAATCAAAATCAGCAGAATGAAAGTAGATTTACACAGAATGTCAGTGGAATCGAATTTTTTGACATGCAGATTATATATTTTTTACTGCGACTGAAAATATGCTGTTCGAAGTTTTATATTGACTTCAGAAGTAAATTTCGTTTACTTTTCAGCAAATAACGTTTTACTGGTTAATTGTAAGAATTTGTAGTTTTATCATTATTTTAAAAAATTATGTTTCTTTCGTATTAGAATTGCAATGTTATGAAGAAATGAATAAAAAAGATAATTGTATATTTCTGCTACTTAATGAACTTAATTCAACTAGTATCGCTCAAGAGAACTCGGGTGTCGCGCTCGGCTTCGTCTGGGATTAACAGAGTTGCTACCACTAACATAAAAATATTATTGTTGCGGTGATGATAAAGTTTCGTAACAATGTAAACGCGCGCAACTTCGTCCTCGAAGTTAAATCGAACAGGAACACGAAGGATATCGGACCACGTTCTCTCGATTTCCGGCGTCGCCTGAAAGCGTCGACGTCGTTCACCCAATTGAAGTGAAACTTTCGCTATTCTCGACTCCCCGACGTAACTTTTGCTGCAGTCTTTGTTTTTTTTCCCTTAAAATTGTGTAAAACTGTAAGTAAAACGGGAAAACTGCAGAGGTCAGATTGTACCTGACCAATTATAATAGTTCTAATTACGATATTAGGAGCGAATTCTGCAATTCGCTTGAATGCAATTTGTTTGTATAAATACATAGTAAAAAAATATACATACCGTGTAAAAAGAATTAACCGTTAAAGCAATAGTACCAAAATATTTATTTATTTCTCTCAATAAATTAGAAAAAAAGATATTATATATATAATAACAATATTCAAAATTTTCGTATTTGAAAATACAACTTTTTGCTAATTTCTTGTTCCGTAAATATCAAGTAATTTCAAAAAATATAATATAAGTATATTACATGGTACATCTTCATTATCGTGAACTATAATACTAGTCCGCGCATATTCTATCATCCATCTCTTATCCCAAAGTATGTACGATAACGTTATAATCTTTTCTCGAGCAGATAAGATGAGGAGACGTGCATTGTTCTTTTCGCTCAATCGGCTCGATGCGTAGCCAATTTTCACAAAGAGAAAATTCAAGTGCGAGATAAGAAAGAAACGATTCAGTATTCATGGAATTACAAAGACGAAAGCGAAGGGAAATCAGACAGACAAGCAGGGAAAAGTAAGTTATCGTTGCGGCGCTATGGTATACGTTCTCTTTTTTCTCGCCTCCTTCTTGTCTCGCTCGAAAGTTACGTTGAATAAGTTTAAATGTCAGGAAATATGCAGAGCCGTCCCTGGAAGAAAGCAGGAAAGTTTCGTGAACGTCGTCGGTAAGAAGACGACCCATCGCCCACTTCGACTTCGATACCCCTCTGAGTGCTTTAAGTCATCTTTGCATGAGAAATCAAGGCAATATAATGTGATTTATTGTGATTTATATAAGTTTAATACTCTGTCAGTTTCTTTATTTGTGTCAACAACTCTTCCGACACTCTGTGCTTGAAAATTTTCAAAAATATATTGAACAAAAATATATTCCAATTTCTTCATTTTAAATATTAAAGAAAAGTGTAAAACTATGCGGTAGTTTTACGAGCAATAAAATATGTGTGATTTTTTATTATTATAATATTTATTCCTCGAGAAAGATAGAATTTTATTTGAATATTTTCTTTTCACTGCTAGAGACACAATAAACATTTTTCATAAAAGCTAAAACGCTCTACTATTGAAACTGTCGTTTCAACGCTAAGTCGAGATTATTACTTTCGCGTTTCGCAAGTTTATATCACACGTGTCACGTCTTTACGTCAGATGCTATATAAAGGGAGAGAAACGGGAAATTCTCAAGATATCTCCGAGACATTGCATCGAATATTCAAACATTTAATGCGAGATTCGAGCTTCCGCTGCGTCAATCCGCGTCTTCGCACATTGCGGCTTTTTTATCCTTTTAGCCTCCAATTTCGCGGGTGAATTTCACGAGACACGAGGCATCCCGCGTGCCATCCATCTCGTCCCGAATTTCCACAATTTCTCTAGCAAATTCCTATACCTCCCGTCGGAACTTTAGACAAAGTTAATCTCTTAATGGCGGCACACGCGCATACGCAGTTAATACAAATATATTTAACAGCGAAACAACTTTCGAATTGCTGAGTAATCTATTAGATTAAATTTTGAATTGTTGTTATTATCGTGAATTCTGCTAAATTTATGTATTATGCATTGCAACGTATAATGCGATTTTATCTGCATGAAGAAATAAATATTCTGCTAATTATAATCAAACAATTTAAAATATAAAACATAATGGCAAAAAATTTATTTAATTTAATAATAATTTAATTATTATTACTTTAGAGCAATGTGATGCGCAATGTGGCGTCTGTAAATTTTTTTCCGGCCCGCTGACTCATAGAAAATAAAATCATATTTTCTATCTCATGCAAACGAAATAAACATTTTTGCGGATCGCAAGATTTTAGAAAGTGACTTATTGCTGAAAATAGCTCTCTGAAAATTACTCTTACACGGAAAGAATGATTTTGCTGAAGTATTTAGAAATTTAGCTAGATAAAGATCTGAAAATAATTTTGTTTGGATCATTAAAATTATGTAGGACTCTTAAACTGGTTGCTAGAATGTTACAACTTTTCGCAGCTCATCATGCCTGAGTTTCCTACATGATTATTTTACTGATCCAACAAAATTATTTTCAGATCTGTAGCTAAATTTTTAGATATTTCAGCAAAATCGTTCTTTCCGTGTAAAAAAACGTGCATCACTGTTCTAGAACGTAGTAAAATATTTTTATACTATTTTTCACATAAGAGAAGATTGCGTCATCGTTTGTAAGACATTTAACTCATATCTGTTTGCTTTCATTAGCGGTCTGTTTAACCGATGTAACGTACGTACTCGATGTTTATTGACTTGGCTCAATTAACTAAACGGACGGGACGAGAATCAATTAACTATTTGTGGTCTTAAGGCCAAGACAACATTAATTAATTGACACGCTACACATCTCTCTCTTACAGAGATAAACAATTAATTTTTTTAATTAAAACTATTTTATTGATAAAAAAATACGATTATTAATTAATGTGATTCCGCTAGTTAATTTATATGAATTATTTTTGTTTAAGACATTCTTTTCTTATTAATAATGCATATGAAAACAAAAATATAATTCGCAATCAAATTTATTCGACACGCAAATGTAACGTTGTGCATTCGCTTCCATTGTTTTCGCTTTTCGCGGAAAAATTTATGGCCGTATAATTTGCATAAACAGCGGCTTACTATCGAGACCGTTTCAGTGATGCAAATGATGAGGATCCGACGAGGGAATGAAAACTGTAAATTCCCGAAAGCAGTTAGCTCCTTTTCGATATTTGATAGTGATATTCGAAATTAATTTGTAATGCGACGAGATACTCGAATTAAATACTTTTTTTATACAAATATACTAATGTAATTATCAATATACGCAATTTACATCCATATTATACATATATATTTATATATAAAATAAATAGCATCTTTTGTATAATATAATCCCAAGAATTTGTTCCGAGTCTATTTCGTTGCAATTGTCTATGAAATGTTTATTTTATTTAAGAATAGTATCAAATGATAAATCAATTTTATTTATCTCACGTCTTATGTCTTATTCATAACAGAGGAAAGCTCTTAAAATACATTTTAATGTTGTAATTCGGAGAAAATGGATGAAGCCGAATAAAATATCAAGGTAAACGGATCGATCGAATAAAAAGCTAACTTTTCGCGCAATTTTTTCCAAAATTTATATAGTAAGCATTAATAAATTAAATAAATAAATAAATAAATTGATCTATGATCTTGTTTCCTTGTTTCTTTTGTAAAATGATATTATTTATTTTACAAATGCAGATGATTAATTCTAATCTAGCATTTCGGAAAATAAAATTGCTGTAATCTTGACGTTATACAAACAGCATTTGTTGAATATATCATGTGACTTGAAGCCTACCGCGACAAGCACGAAGACGACTGAAAGCCCCTGTCATCTATGAGACAGCGTTAAGCTGTCACTTAAGCTTAGTCACTTCCGCGGAAAATGGGTGCTTAAATTTTAGGCTTTTGACTGTCGCTGTGATTTAACTAATTATCATCTTACACATCTTTAAATCTTCTAACATTTATTTACGTCGATTTAAGATTTTTTCTTAATTTTTTTTAAATTTTTATTCACTCACCACTATTATCTCAGATTGTGACGTCTTTCAATCTCTGCTGTTGTTTTTTTATATAGATCATTTCTGAGATTAATCTTTTTCGGTATGAAGGTTCATTGTCTATGATCTCAATCTTATCCCACTCAAATTCATGATTCTGGTTTAATCTATGCTCAGAAATAACGAAAGAAGATCCGTTCTTTTTACTGATGTCCGAATTATGTTCATTAATTCTGGTTCGTAATTGCCTTTTTGTCTGTCAAACACCGAATTAATTTGACGGCTCACACAATCAACACCATGATCGAGCCTAACATGAGAGAAGTAGGTTGCGTTTTAATATTAAATTTGTGTTCTGGTTTTCGTAACTATTGCTTCCTAACAAAAATTTTATATATTGACCTTTTGTTTTCTATTAATCGATCGTTCAATTTTTAAATTATTTTTATTTTTATTTTATCTTGTGTACACTGAAGATGACCCGATAAGGGTCGAAACGTCTGTATTTTTATTTTTATTTTGACATTTAAATATACTTTGTATTAACAGCACGTACATCTAGCTCGGTACGTAGCCCTTTTTAAAACTCTTATTTAAAATACTTAAGTTTCAAATAAAATTTACGTATAATTACGAATAATTTTTTTTTAATGTTGAAGATATAATGTTAATAATTTAATCAATATTTTTGATATAAAGAAAACTTGAGGCAAAACCGCCAGCGCCTGGAAACTCAATAAAGCAATTCTTCGCGCGTTAATTGCTCATAAAATTTGCTGCAAAATGCGTTATGCGCGGCTAGATCGTAATTTGTGCCGCCATCATAGTACTCAACTTCTAATTGAAATCAGATTCGAGCGATAAATCCACAATGCACGGTTACAGGAAGATTGTATCGTGAGTATTGTGCGTGTTTCAATTATAATACTGCGAAATTCAGATTGTCATCGGGCAAAATTACTAATCTGGCACACATTGAATACACAATGGCTTTTTGGAAACTTCCTCTAGGTACAACTGCAGGCCAAACTTCATCAAAGTTCTCTTCCGCCGACGTCGAATATAATATCACGTTATCGTGCATCCACGCACATACGTACACTCGTGTCGAATGTCACGTCTAGGCCCGTGTGCACATCTATATACCAATAGTCGCCGAAACTTTAAGCTAAAAGCACCGCTCGTGTCTCTTGAACTGAAGCTTCCGCCATTATGATTGCAGCCTTTCAAATTCAAATGACGCTCGGATTATGTAGAATTTAATTATTTCAATGTTCTGACATCAATTTAAACCGTCGCGATTTACGTTTGAAAAACACACTTAATAATTTCGTTTCGCAATAAGAAATTTTTCCATCGGTGTTTAATAAAATTTAGTGATGATTATATTTCTGGAATGCATCTTTTCAAGATTATTTTTATTTATACCATTTGTGCTACGCATTAATTTGAAGAGTTTTATAATTTGAATATTTCAAATATAGAATAAATATATAAAGAATATATTATTTAACTCTTTCGATGTTTATATCGAGTATAGTCATGAAAAAGTGACTTTTTTTTGTTTAATGTCGAATATACTTGTCATGTAGTAAAAAATGTGCAATTGCTATTAAAGAAATTTAGGTAAAACAAAAAATATATTCGTAATTTTAAAACATTTTAGAATACTTTAGGACAAACAAAACACATAAAGAAAAAATTTACTTGAAAAAAAATGTGTAGCGAGTAAAATGTGCAGTATACTCGTCGTAGTTTAAAAATAATTAGCACACAAGTGCACGTTTTCAAAATGAAATAAAACACTTAAAGGGATAATAGAATAGGAATAATAATTCATATGTGATATATTTACATTTTTTATAAATTTATACATAAATATATTTTAATATATAAAATATTCAGACAGAAATTTTTGTGTATTGCTGTATTGTTGCATGTGTTTAATAATGTAATTTGTCATTTATCAAAGAACTTCATCAAAACAATGCCATTTTCTGAAAATGGCATTTTGTTAAGAAGATACCTTTATCTATCTCGGTGCAACCAGCAAATATTGCATCCCGATCGAAACTTTCCCCTGTGACTTTTTTCTTAATGCACTTTAATGCTATATCATTTTTCACAATGTGTCTCTTCACGGGAGACGCGTCATTCTGTCTCCCTCATGTCTAATCTTTTGTCATCGTTTCCGCGAGAAAGAATGGCTCGCATAAAAGATACAACCTGTGGTTCCCCTCCCTTGTTTTCGCTTGCTCCCCTGTTTTCTTTACCAGGCAACGACGAAAAATGTTCTCGGGTTTTTATCGCCAGCCTCCCTCTACCTATCTTTTCTTTCTGTCTTATCTCTTGTAACCCTCTATCTCCAACTTTTTCTAGCTCTTACTCATCCCCGTCTACTTCCGTTTTCGTTCTCTGAGGCTGCCTGCCGAATGCAAAAGCACTCAAAATAGTTCTGTTGTCTCTGTTCAGCGACAAAAGGGAGTCAACACGGATTTTGCCGAAATTTTTGCCAAATGCCTTTAAGATTGGGCGAAGAAGATGGGAGGATAATGATCGTAGAATAAACTTTTTGGGACCGGTAATACCGATAAAACTTTAGTTTGAGAAACTAGAATAAGTATCCCGAGGATTAAAAAGGTTATATATATATTTTTTTTCCTGCAATTTTATTGATTTCACTCCTTTCTATAAATTCTACCTTACGACTTCAACATAGAAATATATATCTCTTCCTTATCTTTGAAAATAAATGTTTCTCTGCGGAACTTTATAAAGCATTTTTCTAAAATATCCGAAGAATACTAATACAAAACACAGTTCAATCTTTCGATTTTATTTTACCAGAATAAAACTTGATAACACATTGACTCCATTTTTAATTTGGAGTTTTTATCTTGCGTTCTGGAATGTACGATGAAATCTTATCAACATTAGGATGTATTGTGGATAAGTTGTGGGTAAATACATAAATAATAAATATATAAATATGCCATTACATACCATAAATATACATATCTTTCAAAGTTGAGCGGAGTAAAGCTTAATTATTCATATTTCTGAGCAATGCATATCGCGGAATAACAGTATAGTTGTTGCAAATGAAATACTAAACTTGAGAATTAATAGCGACAATTGGCACGCTTCGGACAAGGACATTAATTACCAAATCGTCGACAACAATTCGAATTAATTCCGCGAAATCGTCTCGGAACTATGTGGAATAAACTATCAATTCACATCGTTAAACCATAATGCAATGTATTTTCTACTTGTTAGATACTAGACATACATTTTTTATAAAAATATATGTAATAATAAACATTTTAACAATTTTTTTTCAATTGTAAGCCCAGTTTCTAAATCTAATTTTAAATAAGTTTAATGAGATTTCTCTAAAAATACGCTTAGAGATTTAAATTTTTTAAATAAACAATTTGCAGGTAAAGTAATAATAATTTTTTTGTATAATTTTTATACGTGTATAAAGAAAGCTCTGACTTCATGATTTCTAAATTTCATGGCGAAGAGAATAACACAAATATATGCATTATTTACGTATTCGCGTCTTGTCTTCTCGAGAAAAAACGCGACTTTTTGAAAATTTCTCCAATAATTTTCACTGAAGAAAGTTTATGTTACACTCGCAAAGGAAAGATATATTTCTGAATAACACATTTTCTTTCAAACGAATCAACACTCGAGCGTAAGGGATGAAGACGAACGATAAGAGTTTCTTACCCGCCTGAGGACACAAAGTGATATGCGAGTGCGGACGAGGAATGATTTTAGAGATCTCGCCTTATTTCGTGAAAGTCTCGTATTTGTATAGAGTTAAAATCGTATACTCGAACAAATTGAAATTTAGTTTTTCTTTGTTCAAAGTCAATAAGACAATAGGATATTGTGACGATATGTCATAATAATTTATGTTATGTAAATATTACATCGATTGTAAGATTGTATAATACCTATTTTGATGTAAAGCTTTGAAAAATTCGCTTTACAACATATTAGTTCACCTAGCAGAACCGTATTTAATATCATAGCAGAGAAACAAAATAATTTACGTAATTAAAAGATTCTAACACTGCATTAACGAGAAAACCGTTCGGTGGAATCGCGTGATTCCTACATTCAGGTAGGCTTCATATGACCTCTAAATTTCTTGAGCGGAACTTTGCCAAGGAGAACGGAAGCAACGATCCGGAAATACGTCAAGGAACGCGTGAAGATCACTATTCGTAGAAATTGCGCGATGGAACTCGGATGTCGAATCCAATTTCAGACGTGGATTTTAAAGGCGATGGCCTCTTGTCGGTCTTGAAGCGAGCTTGCACTATAATGAATCTGTTTTAATAATTAAAACACGCGCAATGCTTATAATTAAAAATGATTTGTATGCTTCACGGGAATATATTTTATTAAAAGATATAATAATTTCTTTCATATTACGATTCATAGAATAATATCAGAAAAGGAAAGAACATCTCTCTTTTTCTCAACAAAAGATAATTTAGCAGAAATACAAGAATTTAATCTGTTTTTCGTACACATATTATAAGATTACGTAAAATTCATTACATTAATTTGCTCACTGAACTACGATACAGCAATTTCGTTTGGCCAACTTTGCATATACCGAGAATAACGATATAGGGACGCTACGAGCTCAGCGAGCGCGTAATTAGCTGACTCAGGTGGACAAGGCAAATTGCGTGTATTTGGAATCGCGAATATTAGGTGGCACGCATATTCGTTATCGATTACCTCGATATACCGTATTAGATCGACGCCGATACCGCGGCGCCATAGACGATCATTTTCTAGCGTGCCACACATCGAAAACAACCTCGTGCTCTATGAAATGTGCCGTTCGATTTCGGTGTGTAATTACTGTCGGCCGAGCTATCCTAAATCTTCCACCGAACTAAATCTGATTCTAATTCGGTGCTGATCGTGACGGCGATGGAACGCGAATAATTTCGCAACAAAATTTAACGGGAGATTCGGAAGCAATAATCGTGCATAAAATTTATTCACTTGCGTCAGCAATCCGTTCTCAATGAATTAATGTGACAGGACCTTGTTAATTTTAAATTACGCGAAACGATTGCGCCTGAATTGCGAAGAAAACAATGGAGTTTTGTGATATAGACAAGAGCATGTAATCTCTAAATGCGTGTTTAACCGCAGAAATAAGACATTCAGAAGAGAAAATTTTTCTCCGATTAATGTAAAAAATATATATTTTGCGCGCCTTGACATATTAATTACAAAAAATGAAAATAGCGACATGCTCAGTAACCAAGAAACATATTGAGACATTCCAGCAAAGTTAAAACATTGCTGCAATGTTTTAAAACATTTCTTACTGGATTTATACAGAAATATTCCCACAATTTTTCTCATTCTTATATTTCTTTCTTTTATTTATACAGTCTTTGACAAATTTGTCAAGCGCTGAAACGTTATATCAATCCAACCAGGACTATTAGTGTCACTGATAAATTAGAGTCACGTAACGTGCGTTGCGTAAAACATTGTGTATATTCTTCCGTACCAATCGGATTCCGCGAATAATTCGCGGGAATACGGTCGAAATTCGGTGCATTAAACATGCGAAATCCTTCCAGCATTTGGCACATACCGAAACGTTGTGAGCGGACCATCGAATAAACTTGTTCCCGTTCCCGGCGAAGTACTCTGGAAACACAGGCATTTCGAAGTCCATGCTACAACCGACTATTGTCCTGCAAGGTTAACAAGGCGCAAACTATCGTCGATGGGTTGAACTGCGTGCCACTGGACACCATCCGAATAGTTGGCATTCAATATCTTTCCCTGCGTTTTTGAAATCAACTTCCCGCTATACGAGAACGTCAGAGATCGTACGAGAGAGAGAGAGAGAGAGAGAGAGAGAGAGGGAGTCAGTTATATAGATCGCGTTTCAGACTATATTGCAATTCTTTTAAAAAATATAAATTTTACAGCGCGTTCTAGAACGATAAAATCAATTTTTCTTTGATGAAAATTTAATTGTTAGTTACCGTATATTGTAATTGTATATTTCAACGTTAAATATCTGCTTAATCTAAATTTTCCAATTGTAATTTCTGTCGAAGCTCATTTAAAAATGGATTGTAATTAAAATAGATTATAAATGTGTGTCCGTGTTTTTTGAAGAATGTTTTGCGCCGCTGCATATGAAATATCGACATTTTGTTCAAATAATTTGCAAGCAAATAAAATATGTATAAGCGAGATATTTTATAACCTCATTTCAATTAAAAATAAATGGTATAGATCTGATGACGAAGAGAACGAGATGGACAGATGAAGAGAACGAGATCGCAAATAAAAAATTTTTGCAATCAGTTGCACTTTCTGAAGATACCGTTAAACGTGATGTACTCAATCTGTGCGACGTGTACATTTAATGTACTTAAATACAACATATTCTTCAGAACGGCATTAACCACATTTAAGGCCTGCGGCAAGTTGCGGACAGTCTAATTTCGCGTTCCAATGTTTCGCGGTTTTCTCTGCGAGTAGTTGCAAATTTTCAACGACCGTTAAAACACGCAAGCCAGCGGTTCCCGCGGACCGTCAATCGGATTAACTAAATCCATTTTCGTTTCCGACCTGGAGAATCGCGGTCGCTGTTACCTCAACGCTTTGAGGCGCCGTCACAAAAGAGCTCGGCTATATAGATATTGAACTGTGGCCTCTCTCAAATATTGCAAAGTTCTTAATTGTTTGTCAACGAGTTGGAAGGAGGGAAACAAGTTATTTATGTAGTGCAGTAGTCGAGATTATGCTAAAACATAGCGAATTTGCATGAAATAGATCTTTATAATGTTTGCACCATCTTATATTTTACGCAATTAAGACCTATTTTACGCAATTAAAGCCTTGAATTTATATATTTAATATTTTTTTGTTTAAAGATTTGTGATAAAACGTTTTTAATTAACCAAAATTTACTTAGGTTTTCTTTTTATTTTGCATATATATTTTACAATTTTCTCTTTAAATAACTATTATCATGGCATTTTAAATAAATTTTTAAGCTAGATTATAGCTACTAGAGAAAGAAAATTAATAAATCATACAACGTAGCTCAACTAGTTGAAAAATAACTGATATAACATTCGCCGCATTTTCTTCTACGCAAAATACGCAATGTGAAACATTGCGTCGGCCAATGAAAACGAGTTTGGAACAAATTCGCGCGTTAAAACGAACGGTGGTAAAATTGCACAGGAAGATACGAGACACGTAGCAACGTAATAAAACTGCGTGTAACGCTGCCGATGCACAGCGTCAAAGGGAAACGATTTCGATTTGCTCCGACAAATTCTAGCCTACTCCTGTGTGATGGAATTTACTAGTATGCTTGCAACAGTCCGGAACCTTCAGACCAAATGAAAGAACGATCATTGGACATCGTTGCACAATTTATTATAATAATTGTTGCGAATCTATGTTTCTTTAATCTGAAATTATCTTTAAAGATAATTTGAAAGCTTCTTCGTTAATATTTACAAACATACATCCGGATGAAGAAACTAAATCTTATCATCTTTTGAGGACATTTTTTTATAAAAAAAAAAAAAAAAATAACGTTATTCATAGATACGAAAGTCAGAAAGAGTGATAAAAAATGATAATTATGAAATATTGCGTAAAAGTATTACTTTCCTCTTCTTAATTCTTTTTAGAAGAACATTATCAGATTTCTAACGACCGAACAGAATAGAAAAGGAACAAAACCAACGTGAACCGAAGTTTATCTCAAAGAGAGAGTAAAACCCTTTTAATTCTTGATAATAATATCTAAAGCATTTCATTACTCGTTTTAATGGGATTCGAATATTCCCTGCAGTTTCGAACAAAGTCACACAAAGTACTGAAGTTCGAAGTGAAGACTATTTAATTATCAAACCTCTATTACAAATTTTGCCTTTTACGAAATGAATAATATTTTTTTATGCGAAATATAATATTGAAAATATTATATGTATGTTTATATAATGCTCCTTCTTCTTAATTCATTGTGAGATCTTTTCTCCTCCAATTCGCTTATTATTTGCATTAATGAAGAAATCTTTTGTTAAGCATCTTTCGGAAATTTTACTTTTATATGAAAAACGGTTTTGCTGAAGTATTTAAAAATTTAACTAGCTACAGATCTAAAAATAATTTTATTTGGACCATCAAAATAATTATGTAGGACGTTCAAGCTGGTTACTAGAATGTTAAAATTTTTTACGGCATTGTCAAAAATGTTTACGCGTTCTAATTATATAATAATTATTTTGATGACCCAACAAAATTATTTTCAAATCTGTATCTAGCTAAATTTTTAGATACTTCAGCAAAACCGTTTTTTATATAAAAGTAAATTTTTTTTCTTTCATATAAAAATTTTTTCATGAAGAAATTCAAAAAAGATATTTCTCACATTTTATTGTAATTCGTAAAAAATATATCTCAATAATTTGTAAAACCTTTCTGTTAAAAATAATCAATTAAAAATTTTAAAAAATATGCAAAAGTATATAAATAAATGAATCCACATAATATTGCTTAGTAATGCAATTAGCAATGTAATAAAAAAATTGTTGGAAAAATTAATCATATATATCCGAGGAAAGTTAATCATGCGAATACTATCATGAGATTTTCACGAATTAATTCTCTTTGTATTTCTTTCTATATTTTCTCAATTAACTCATGTTTCTTTTTCATCATCATTTAAGTTAGAAATTGATTTGCCGTTTCGCGAACTCCTTCTCTTCGTGCTTCCTTCATGTCAGAGGTAGGAAGAAATTCGAAGGACGACGTAACTCGATAGTAAGTTTGACCGAAGGTCGTGCGAACTTCATTCTCACCGATGTAGTATGAAATAGGAGGTATTGCAGAGGTGCCATTTCGCAAGTCGGACGAAGGCGGTTATTGCGTTTTCCAGCTGGGTCCGTGGACGGAAGTCTTCTCGTGAACAAACTAAGCTCTCTCTTCTTAACCTTAGAATCAAATAAGAGAAAAGAGAAAATTCGAGGTGTCCACCGATGCAGCAAAATCGAAGCAACCGACAAGTTGCAACGCTCGGATCCGATTTAACGAAAGACGAAGTAAGCTCCTCTTTCTTCGGTTTGTTCTCATCTTATTTGCTACTTTAAGAAAAAATATTACGCTTATTCCTGCATCTTAAAATTCGACAATGGGGCTCGACAACATTAATCGCTTTCCCTGATATGTTATATAGATGTATCATTACTCTACATATTTTTCGAATCTCCTTCTTTAAAATTACAAAGCAATGTTATAGAATAATTGTGATGCAGGCTAGATATATTCGAGAACTCGAGAACAAATATATAATATCAATTGTCATCTATTATACACGTTTTCCTTCGTCGCTGACATCGAGTACGGAGGACGATAGACTCATCCTGCCGACGATGAAATTGTTCTGTCAGCATAGTCTAAGTTTCAGAACTTTAACCTACGCTCTCTTAGCTGCCTTTCTCACTCCTCGCTTAACTTATTAAGCTTCCCAGAGACGAACCCACGACAAGAACTAATTGTCACATATATTGAAATAAATCGCTGAATTTTAATTGCTCCTCCTTTGTGACTTAAATGCCGATCATTTTGAAAGAATAATACAAATCATAAGAAGAAAAAGATTATTGCTAACCACACACAAGAATTGATATGATTGAATACACACTTATTGATTAATAACTAAAAATTATTTCTTCCTTTTTTGTAAATATATTTTTTATACTAAAAATATAATAAAATATAAAAATATCTATGCTACAAGTGACCAAATTGTTAATAATTTAAAAAATAAAAATTATAAAATTATATAAAGTATAAATTAATTTTATAAGAGAAATGACAATCAGTCAATGATTGCGTACATTCCGTACGTTTATAGGTGTATGATTTATAATACAATATTTTCCGGCGTACGAAGCTAGCCAAACAAAGATTTACTCTTACCGAATATTGAGCACGAATACCTCACCATGTTTCTCTATTATCGGATAGTCTTCTATCGGCCCTTGTTTTCGCAGTATTTTATACTAGCGTCAGATTTATGGCAGCGCACATAATAGAAACGTATCTCGTATTTCGGAATAAACTCTGAATTCGACGGTGCGCGATGTCAGGTAGCAGAGAACAGAGGGATCAATGTCCCCTATAACTTCTTTAAATTAAATTAAATTAAACGATTCTTCAAAGAAATATCCGATAAAATCGCATTGGGATTATTTACCGTAAAAAATATCGACGTATCGTGAAGGGTATGAAAAAGAGAGTAATCACAATTTTTACACAAAGTACGTTTTTCAACTTGTAAAATTATTTAAAAATAGTAGTACATGATAGTACATTAAAAAAAACACGAACACGTATAACGTTCATTACATGCGATAATAATGGCTCTGTTATTTTATACTTTGTAAGGAATTTGGACTCGATCACTTCACGAATAATTCAATTTTCCGAGCTCGTGTTCCTTGGCCGATCGAATTATCCTCAATTCCGTTGATTCTCCAATTCGCGATTTACTGTATCTCGAATCGTCATTCGCCCCGATAATTTGTGCCGTTACCAGCGACCGGATCTTCTTGTCAGGCACCATTGTTCGTAGACGCTATTAAATTGAGCAGAGCTCCTTGTCAGTTCGATGCGTACCTACATGCCGGCGCCCAATGAGGCCTCGCTGAGGACTTCCGATAACGTCTAAACGTCTCCACCACTCTCGGATCGGGACGGCTCGCGAAACGCGTGGCGAGGATTAATTCAGTTTTGCGGTCGAATCGAACGTCGAGCGATTTCGTCGTCGTAAGCGCCGAGGCTTGCGGTTTGTCAAAGATGATGACGACAGGCTTAACGCATGACAATCTGATTTGGGAGACGTTTCCTGGGAGCTGTGCCAGAAAGACGATGTTATCGCCGAATTAATTGCGGGTGCAGCTCGTTAAGAGAGACGACGATTTGTCAGATTGGTTTTCGCGGGAACATGGAACTGATAGACGTATTGATTGTGCTATCTAAATGAATGTAAACCAACGAATGTAAACCAATCTGAGTCAAATAGATAAGAATTTGTTAAATTTTTTTTTGTTCCTGAAAAACCAATAGTAGTCTCACGTGTTATGAGCAATTAATTTAACTGGTTCATTAATTTGAATAGTACAAGCTGGTATTAATATTGGTTTAATTAGTGATTTTATTAAAAAATCACTGATTCATTGAAAATTAGAAAGTAATAATTCCAATCGCTGCAATGAGTGTGATAGTTTCATTGTGGTATGTTTCGCACCTCGTTGGCGAAACATAATTAAATATAATATTTAGAATGACCGTGTTCAATTTAACAGAGGAAATATCAACGCGCGCGAGCAGTATACTTAATGAACGTCCACTCCAACCTGTGGGCTTAATTGACTTGGCGCAGATACAGTAAATCGTTTTTCTAGTCTGTTGCAGATAGGAAAATATCTCAATTTGCAGTGTCGAGAAACGATTACATGAGAGCGATTGAGCCTTCTACGATCTGAGTAAGGGAAAGATCGAACGGATTCTATGATAGATGGATTCTATAATGAAGGCTAATGGAACCGCGTCATGTGCCGCGACGATCGGAAAATTAATTCTACTTCACGTCGAAGGGACATGCTGCGTCACTTCGTTAAATAATCAACGAAGCTTTAATGCAAAAGTCTACGTACGTATGTGCCAATAATAAAAGCTGTGTGCGGTCCAATCTCTTCTTGACACATCAGAAGTAAATCAATTACTTAGCAATTATTAGCAATTTATATTAGCAATTAAATCCGAGCTCAATTTAACTGAAATAACGTAGGCGTATTAATCTGCGAATTTAATTAACGGTTGCTTTTATATGCCGCCATCCCTATTAGTTTTAGCTTTGACGTACGTACGAATATCCGTTCATGCTCGTGGAAGGCCGAAAATTAATTTGATCTGTGATAAGGCAACGCGTGTGCTGTAATTTTAGAATAGCGAATACCTCTACTGATTTTCGACGGATCAAAGCCAACAAACGTTTCACAACAGATTGATCATGTAGTTTGCGTAATGTATAGCGAAACCTGCAGGAAATTAATTCTGCGTTGCATCGATCGAACCGTCGAGCCTGTCAGTATTTTGAAGTAATTGTTTCGCTAAAATGTTTTCCCTATAAATTAGAATTACGTGAAAAATCTTTGAATTTTTACGCTGTTTTATCTTGTAAACAAGAGAGAAGAGAAAGGAGAGTTAAATACAGATATGTGCAATTAATTCCACTTTAATTAAACAAATTATCCTTTTCAAAATAATATTCATATATATGTATGGGTAATTTAATTAAATTTAAAGAATTTTTATTTCTTAAAATTATTTATTTATTATAAAATATTTTGTTTCTTACATAATAATTATATAATTGCTGTCTTATAAGGAACAAATAATTCTCCTTTCTAGATGCAACTATAATACTTATCTGTTTGCCAGCGTGTTTCGACTATTTTCTTTATACTTGTTTGCTGTGTGGCATACGGATTATGTTACGGTTTATTTTTATCGGGACAGCGAGGAATGGAATATAATTCTGATCGGGTGATTTAATTCGGAATCAAATTAACGTCCGTTTGAAACGGAGGGCAACAAAACCATAAACGTCGCGCGCGCAAATCGTGCTTCTCATGCTTTTGTATCGCGATCACGCGAAGTGCGCGTAACATGACGGATCAGCGGCACGACAAAGGGTCAGTGATTTGAGAATTTTCATCACGGAACGAAACGTGCACAGGAAATATCTCAACGTGTTTTTGCTTTCCCGTGTAACAATGCAATTTTCAATCGATTGCTTTTTTTATTCTCTATTTCTCTCTCTCTCTCTTTTTTATTTTTTTAAAAAGAGACATTCTAAACGGTGAGTTCAGTTATTTGTTCACAAGTTACTTTACACTTTAGCATCACGAATTCATCATCGAATCATTTTTTCTTTACGATTAATTTTATTGGACATACTTTATAGCTTATTTTGAGATAGTTCCGCAAAATGTAGTCGAATAACATTAAATAATACAACAGAGAATCACAATGCGCGCGTCCTACCTGTGCGCGTAAACATCATTGTTGTCATTACTAAATAATCACAACGCACCAGAGTCTTCACGAGGGATTGTGTTTCTATTCATGTCGGTGTTATAAGTCAACGTCTGACGCTAACTATATATAACGTTGCTGCATTATCGGCTCGTGTTACTGCGATGCGATAACAGAGCACCTTACGTCGCTCGGCAGTCTTGGAACGACTGGAAGATAAACGGAATATTGCCAGGCAACCGCGCATCGATAAAAAGGCGAATAATCATCTTTTTCAGCGTTGAAAAAGGTGCTCGATGTTAACATTGAAATGTATACCAATAAAAGAATTAATAAAACTGAATACGAAAAATAATAAACACTTGTTGATATAATGTACAATACTAACACTTGTTGATGTAATTGCAAGCAAATTGAAAATTATTCTTAGGAAAGAAAAAGAGATCGCTTCTTTTTATTTAGCAAACAAACTCTGCTCTATAATTCAAGAAGAGTATAATAAAAAATAATAATAATTCCGATTTGATTAGAGATTTTAATATATTAACATTCCAATGAATTGGGAGACGTATTTACCCGAATTTCTAATTCCATTCATCTGACAACTTAAAAAGTTCAGATTGTGTAGCGCAACAAAACTTAAGACGCGATCTTTCTTTCTTATCGCGACAATAAAGACCGAGTGCGCCGAACCAACCTGCTATCTAGGTGCAATTCACACGTGCTTCGGCTAAACAGCGACCTATCTCCGCTGAGGGCATATAATGGAAAAAATACCGCGAGAAACAGCAGCGTAATTTACAATATTGTTTTATCAGACTAATTCCAAGTGTTTGAAATTATGGCTGCTATATAAGGCGGCCTGATAAAGCGTGTAGAAACCAACGTGAACCTCGCAATTTCATGGAAAGCATGTTCAGCTGTGTAAAAGTATAATACAAGCAAAAAAAAAAGAATATTTCCTACTTAGCGTATCGACAAATCTATTTTTCGCGACATATTTATTAAAATCTACTTTAAACCGGATTCATAATTTGCAACAGTGAATTCTGTTTATAATTTTATATTACGTATAATTTATATTACGTATATATTACGTAATGCAAAAAACATTTCAAACATTAATAATACGAACATAGAATCACATTTATCCTGAATTCTGTCACAAATTATAAATCTGTCAAAAAGCGCTTTTAGAACAAATATAATAATCATAGAAATGTACATTTCTCATAGAAAGATATGATAAATAATGTATTCTTGAAATTTCAGTGAAATAGCAGTAGCAATCCATCGCAGGTTTATAGAAAAAAATATTTTTTGTGTTTTATACCTATTATTTACTTGTTTCTATAATATTTAATTGTTTTTATAAATATAGTAATCTATATGACAGAAGTGTGATGTCTCGAAAAAAGAGATATGCTTAATGTAATTCTCGTAACTTTCAGTGAAATAGTAATAGCATCACAGATATACTTATAGAAGAAGAATATTTTCGGCGTTTTATTCTTATCCACTTATCTCAACTTGGCACAATAATATTCATTCATTAGGGTATGATTGGAGGATCACGCTATTCTCACTTAGAGTCCGAATACATTATGCACATGCTTCCGCCACATACCACGCTGCGTGTCTAGTGGGAACAGGTGTTCGCCCGATAACGCGTCAAGGCGCCTGATTCTGTGTGATCTATGTCGTTGAAATCTCTGCCACGAAACTTCGCAGCAATGATTCATATTCGACATTGCGTTCCGCCACGTCAACATGATTAAACTGACTTACATAGTCTAATTTTATACGACGCTATGTTTGATTCTGATTCTTACGAACAGTCTGTATACATTTCCATAAACATCAAAAATGAATACGTTCTAATTGAGAAATTTTGTAACTTGACAACATCAGTCTATATATATCTACACACGTATATAGTTGGAAGAGATTCGGATATCATCATGTCAGGAAATCCATTTTAAATGAAATCACTCAAAGTCGGAAATAAGACAGATTCTTTTTGAAGATATGGTTCAAAACAGAGCCAAAGTGGAATGGACCATATAACGGATTAAATGCCTTCAAACTTATCGAATCTTAGTTATCTATTATTTTCTCAATATTTTTTGCTTCCGTTAATGCAGTTATCTTTATTTTGTATTGACGAATTATTCTCGAATATTTAAAAAATTATCTATTTTTTATATTTATATAGAAATATAATTTAATATATAGAAATATAAATGTATGTTAATATATGTAAATATATGTTTAAAGATATAATTTAATATATAGAAATATAAATATATGTTAAAAAAATATGAAGAGCACATCGTTGTTTTAATCGATATTTTCGATTTTACCGTAGATCTTGATGTTAAATTACATGATGTTCAGAATCAAACAAAATTTTTGAACACAACGGTCTTTGTATAATAACTGCATTTAATAACAGTGTGTTACTATGATGATGCACAATATAATATACAAGAGCATAGTAAGCATAGAAATTCATTATGAAAGCCAATTTAACGTGAAATAAGTGTACACAATTTTGCACAACAATTTGGCAATATATCATAGTTGATCAATACGCCTGTAATATGATTAGTTTGCATACAAGAAATATGTGAAAAATCGAATTATTTTGTGGTATTCACGCTCGGATCATCCAAAATGGGAATTGTAACAATAGCATTAACGAATCAGATAAAAATTGTATACGAGAGAATTTCTATGAATTTAGAAAATGTGAAACTGATAACAATCAGACTAATTAAAAAACATTAGAAAATAGCTAGAAAAAAATTTAGACGTATTCAAAGTTTGATTAAGAATTATAATTGTGTGTGTGTGTGTGTGTGTGTGTTTGACTAAATAAATTAAATAATTAAAAAATATTAATTAATTTTAAAAATTTAAAAATAATTTTTATATATAAAAATAAAAAACGTACTTATCTTCTATTATATAAATACGTTAAAAATTCAATTATATTTTAATATTCTTTCAAAAAAATATAAAATTTATATTGCAAAAGCGGTTTTTATAATGTTATATCTCTCTTTAATATCAAGAGCAAAATGTTACATAAATTCTCAATTTTCTCACAAATTTACATGACTTGAAGAATCGCAAATGTATCGCAGAAACAGAAAATAACATAAATCATATTATTTCAGTGTCAACATCGTATAACATTTCACTAAAACACACACACACACACACACACACACACACACACACACACACACACACACACACACAAAAGAAGATATCTGCGTATGAAAATGTTCGATAAAGTTAAAACTTCAAAATACGGATATTTCATATGCAATGACCTGTTACAAAATCAGTGAACCTTAGAGTTCCATTTCAGTAGCAATTGCGAGAGAATGGTACAATCAGCTCGAATTCAATTTGTGTTATCGCGATAATTCACCGAAGCGGAAATCGATCGATTCCGCTTATAATCCGCAGACGCGTAAACAAATTCGAAAAAAAAATATGTAAATGGTGTAAGACTTCATCTGGCGCATTAATTGGTTGGTTCAAGCAAATTAATAACATGTTGCAATTAGTCGAGTTTACACGACGGTCGGGCCATTTGCTTTTATACAAAGAGCCGCGCAATGATACAGTTCGGCGACGACGATGATGATCGACCAATTAACCTCTGCCACTAATTAACCGATAGACGAAGAGATTGAGACAAAGAGTTTGACTTTTTGCTGGACGTGATCCAACCGTTTGTCGTCAAGAGCCGATAACGAACAAAATGTCTGTCACGATAATCTTTATCGAGAAAAAACGAACGATTTGATCATTTTATAAATGATATCAAAAAGACGCAATAATTGGAGCATAAATTGCATCAATATGAGAATGCTCTGTTGATTCAAAAATATTTGATATTTTATATAATACGTGATATTTTATATAATATATTGAAATAAAAATAAATTCATACACAATAATTTACATGGATGAATTCTTATTTTATCTGTAAAATTAACATTTTTTTTAAATTTCAAAGCCTGAAAAAGACTGATAAATTAAAGAATTAAAAAATGCAGCTATAAATGCAGCTAATACGTAGCTAAAGATATAACTTTTAAAAGATAAATGCTTAGCTAGGTACTTTCCGACGTAAAGCAAACGTATAGAATTATAATTGAATTGTATAACTGAAGTGAGTATATCAAAATAATATATCAAAATAGTAAAAAACCGAGCAAGTAGGATTTTAGTGCAAAGTATGTATTAAAAATAAATAAACTTTTCGACCTTTGTATACGGTCATCTTCAGTGTTTAACAAAATATTACAAAAAAGTCGGTTATCGTTTAAATCTAACGGACGAATTATACATTATGACTTAACTAATTGCGCAATAATGGTTCATTCTTGAAAATATGTCGGTTTCTCTTGATTTGGTGATCAATCTGTCCATGTTCGAGTCCATAAGAATATATTTGTCCAGGTGTAAACGAATTCTCACTCACAAGTATAAAGTCTGTCAGTATATATTTATAAAAATTATAAATAAAAGAGCTATTTAAATAGATACGATCTATAAATTGATTCAATTGTTTGATCAATGATACTATAAATTTCTTAATATTAGTTAGTTGAAGTCAAATGTGTAAAAATATGTGTATATAAAAAAAAACCAAAAATAAATTAATAAAATTAAATAAAAAGAAATAAATTAAATAAAAAGTCAATACAACTAAAGTGAGTAATAACTGAATTGTGGTAAGATATTTTATTTTACAAAAAAGAATATTCAATGAGCGTCCAACGTTGTAGAATAGCTCGAGATTGTTCGATATTTTATCAAATGGAAAAATCTGTTCTGCTTGCGATGAAGGAGAAATTGGTGTCGCATCATGACGATGCGTTTGCATTGCTTTCTTTTTTTTTTTAGCGCGATCGTTCCTCGCGAATTTCTCTAAGGTACCGATCCTTTACTGCAACCACATAAAATACGTATGCATGCGTAGGCGGATGGTACATCAGCCAACATGAATTTTAAAAAAGCTAACGTTCTTTCCTTTCCCGTGAGAATAGGAAACGCTTCTTGTACTTGCAAAGACGACCTGCCTTTTTTCCCGTCTCTCCTCTCGTTCCGCATTCCCGCACGATTTCTGTATTCGCCGTGCAAAGCGAATAGAGTGTCGTTCGGGTTGTACAGGTGGACGGGAAGGTGGATTAAATTGAAGAAGCCGACAACGTCAATTTCTTCGCGTAAAATCGTTCACGCTTAACTGTCATTTTCGTGGACGTCGTCTTTATATCTCGCATCCGCGCTTGCCGCGCCAGAAGATTGGAAATATTGGAAATTCGTTTTTTCCCGCGGCAGAGTAACGTGAAAATAATTCTCTAACGTCAATCCGCGGTTCTTCGACCTTATATTCTTGTGCATTTGGCTTACTATCGCTTGACTATCGAGAATTCATTTCACTTTACTTCGCGGACTTGCAAAATATCTATTAATTCTATGTTGCAATTTATTATAAAAATATAAGATATCGCGCAAATTTTAATTTTATCTTAGCTTATATACTTTTTTTATATAGCTTATATAAACTTTGCTTTCAGAATATAATTATTTATTTTAATATAATTTAGTAACAATAAAAATAAATATTAACATTTTCGAGATATACTTTGCAGACAAAAAATAAGTAAAGTAAGTACTTTATTGGACTATTTGATTAATTAAATTTAAATTTGTAATAGATAAAAAAATGCGAATTCTATAAATTTTATCAAAAAACTTTAATCAAAAAAATATTGAATTATATCGAGTTAACGATTCGCTAACGATAAATCTCGACGCCTGTTATTACAGCAAGTAGTAGTAAGTCATGACACAAGCAATAAGCTGTCAACTATATCTGCATGATTGCTGCACCTGCAACGCATATACGAAGTGCACATTGAAGCATTGCCCGCTGCAAAACAAAAGTTCGCAAAGTTCGGATATTTATGGTAATAATTTTTCTCGTTACGCAAAGAAATTTTTTCGATATTGATTCCATAACTTGTCCAGAACGTGTATTTTAAGATTAGTTTGCTGTTTAACTCAAATGCAATCGAAGAGAAAATACAATAGAAAAAATAGAAAAAAATATAAAAATATCAATTGTATCGAGAATATTAATTTAATAAATTTAAAAAAAGAATTTAATAAAATTAATAAATAGAATTTTAGATTCAAACATTTTTTTGAGAATCTTAGGAAATTAACTCGAGGATTTTATTTAAAGGCTACAATTTGACTTTGAAAAATTGAACAAAACAGAATTTGTTAAGAAACAAAAATTAAATAATGAAATTGTAGAAACAGATTATTAGACTTAGTCCTTCGCCCATTCATTTGTACTTACCTTTTACGAAGCTTTGCCCTGAGAGGTAATTTTTCACCGGTACTCTAAGGTCGTGATCACTTTCGATCTACTTGACGCCATCGTTTACGCTCTTTCCCGACATCCTCGTACGTTACGACCAGTCTCTCGGAAGCAGAAAGGAAGAAATGAATTGGTGACTTTCAAGAAGGATGACGTTGGTCTCTAGGTGGTTCTTTGTGCCACTCACCGTACTCTATACTATCGCAGCAGTGGCAGCAACTGCTTCAAGCACTAACGTTACTAACCGAATGTGGACTGCAATGCGCTACGGCGGAATGTGTCTCGAATAGAATTGCAAAAAATATAAAAGAATTCCGTAGATGCTATTATCGATTTACATCCGCGCGCATAAAATATATACGATCACGTTACTGAATTCTGAGTTAATCCACGTACGTAAGCATCTTATGTCAGTTAATAAAAAAATTGCAAAAAGAAAAAATCATGGCATCTAATCAAAATTTCCTTACACATTAATGTTGATTAACAAAATTAATTGTTAAATATATGTTGCAAAATTTTGACATGAGATTCGATCTTACGATGATAATTTTATCTCGAGCACACGCTGTGCTTTTTCTGTCTGTTGCGAAAATTTTATTTTGCCGCAAGACGCTCGTCAACAGGCAGATAGAACGTGGAAGGAATTCACGTGCTTTTTGTTGACGTCACATCTATCTCAATGCACTTCCTTCAATGGATGGCATCGCCATCCATAACGACGTCATTATATTTTTTTACACAGAAGTGTTCGTTGCTTTAGCAGGGCGGATCCTCAAAAGCGCCATTCATCCTTATGCCTGAAATCGTCAGTCGCGCACTCTCATCACGTTTCTTCATTATAAATAATTGTTGTTCCCCATCAGTCCTATCTTTATCTCTGCGGCACCGTTAGGAATAATTACGAGAACGTATCTCTCGCGGTGCGATCCCGTCTCGTTACTCGAATTATTAATGAAATTCCCTTCGACTCGATGCTTGCCGTTCCGTTTCTATCCCTTTTCTCTTCACTTCTCGTTTTCCGCTTCTTCTTTGCTTTTCTTCCCTTCTGTTCTCTCTCTTCGATTCTAATGGTGACTCTTCTCTCGGCATCTTGAAATTTGATTATCCTTGTGCACACTTCGTTACATGCATCCACGTAAGAATCCACGAGCGGAAGGATGAAATTATTATTGTCTCTTAGAGAGTTAAGATGTTTTCTGAAGACGTGACTTTCTCAGGTGCGTTATGAGGAAGCAATGGAACAATATTAATAAGTTAAACAAGATTTCTGTTATATCGTTGTCATTTAATTAATTATCATTGATTAGCTTCATAACATTTTTTTTTCTCGTTTCGACAGTCACTTCTTCAAATATTACTTATGCGGGGATTTCAATTGTTGGTTTGTTACGTGCAAATGTGCGATAAAAACGTGACAAAGCGCAAAAATCCGCTGAGTAAGGAACAAGAAGTATTTAACGGAAAAGCGTAACACAATGAAAACGACGTGTAAACGATCGTAATTACATCGGCGACGTTATATAAATGGTCGCTTAAATAAAGACAAAAGAGGACGTTTTCTCGAAGCGAAGAACACGGCGTAATGTCTGCTTTTTCTTTCCCCCCTCGTTCTAATTTTGTTCGTACGGATTCCTTCATTAATAATGCAGAAATTGCCTGTAATTCTAACAGCCGCTTACCGATTTTGAAATTTTATTTAATCTGGAGTCATTTTGTGCAATCGCGTGGAAGAACAAAGTTCGAAGGACGTGGAAACTCGTTGAAAATAGAAGGATCCTTATCATTTACTCGCAAATGGAGAAGATAGTCCCGCTGCATGTCCAATATAAACGTGCAAATACTTGCATGAGTTGGCTTAGTGTAAACAGAGAAACTTTTCTTAGCAAAACGACAAGAAGAATGATTATCTTTTTTTAACATTTTAATATTCGATTATATTCTTCGATAAATAATTAAAATTCGAATTAAAACTAAGCGAAAATAAAGACCACTTGAATCGGATAAGCAATTAAGCTTTACACTTTGCCGTTTACAGTTTGATTACACTTTAAAGACTCGAGAGATTACAATTTATTAAGCTCTTTGCTTTCAATTGCAATATGGAAATGATTGATTCTATGACGATACAGATTGCGTATTTTATTACCTTTTATGCAGCAAATATCACGGTAGCTCAAGAGAAAATTTCAAAATTCTCATTTTCAAAAAATAATTTTATATTTTTGGAAACAATGATTCCTTTTACAGCAAAGGAAACCATGAGCGTATCAATTTTAATTACAATCGTCAAAGATACTCTCTAAATCGAAATCAGTGAAATTTCACTGATTTCAGTGCTATACTTATAACTATATCAATCAGTGAAATATGCACTGTCTTTCAGTGATAATACACTGATTAGTGAAAGTACTCCCCTCTTAATCAAAATCGCTGAGAAACAGTGAATACTCACTAATAATCACAGTTATAAGTATAGCACTGCAAATCAGTGAATAATACACTGATTCTTATTTAGAGAGTATATAATTTCAAAAAGATAATGTGTCAAAAGTTACACAGAAAATTTTTTAAAATTTTCAAAACTTTCTTAGGTCCCTGTATACGTCGATAGTGAATTTTAACGCCTTAGTCGTTTCCAGCGGAAATTAATCTGTGAAGCGTGAATAAAAATGGAAACGGCTGAATGCACATATCGAATGTGACGTCGCGATAACGAAGATTAATACGAAATTCGATGGAGAAAAGTACTTCGGTGGTTTTCGCAATAACTGCATCGCGCCGCTGTTCTAATTCATTTCAGATCGCGCGGAAAAAAAGAATGTTTCATTTCGCTGGCGCGGCGTGTCGTCGCGCGCGCCGCCGGCAAAGGAAAAGCGCCAGAAAGAAAATCAACGACGTTGCTCGGATAATGGAGCACTCCCCCGGTTGCAATAACCGTCAGGAATTTGCATGAATAACAACGGGATCGTAATTAAGCCACTTCATCATTACGGTACGAGAGAAAAGTCAATCGGCGGCGCTTTGACGGGCGTTTCTCATCGGCGAGAAAACGCAATAAAAAGTAGCGAATATCATATTTGTCTCACTCTTCCGGATCTCTATTGTTTAATTATCTAATTTCAGTTTAAATATCGAACAGTGACGACGTGTGTCAACAAGATTCTTTCTAAATGTAAACTTCAATCTATTAACTGTTTCTACAATGTCATGTTCGATGCTATAATTTTTAAAAATCGTAGAGCAATATTATATAAATTTTTCAATTATCTCTATGTTTTCACAAATTTATTGCAACTTATAAAATTGTAAATATTCCAAAATCATGTAACGACAAAATATAGTTTAGTTTATATGCGATGTTTTTTGATAAAATACCTATATCTTATAAGTAATATTCAGAACCGACGTCCTTTACCTTAAATTAATACGATGCGGTTACGGGAAATAAAACGTCAAATAGAACGTAATTTCTTCGGACAATATTTCTGTGTGTCATGTACGACGAAGCTTTCGCTGGCTGCGCAGTGTCAACTGCAAGCCGGTCTCATGGCTCTGAAGCTTCCTCTCCCTCGCACAGAGCCCTGTCTGTTTCTGTAAATGCGTGGACCAGAATGCGGGATATCGCTCGACAATAGAGTTAAGTACCCAGTAGTAGAAACTACGAAAGCGCCGTCCGTGAACTCGTTGCTGTGTTATCCCATACGACCTTGCAGTTCTGCAAACGTACGTCCTGTTTCGCTCGTCTAAATAAAACAGAATCCTGTTTTTCAAGGAAAATAATATGCTCCTACGTCCAGGATTTAAAAAATCAAAGGCAAAGTATCAGACGTAAAAAGAAGTATTATTGGCGTTAACTAACAATTCATTTAATAAAGTTCAATGAGGTAAACTTAAACGCGTAAAAAATGTGCATATATGCTTACTTTTCAATTAATTTATTAGAGGAAGGTATTAATAAAATGAAAATAAAATTCGAGATTTAACAATTGCGGATACCTACATTTGGGAAAAATTGGAAACTCATTATTTATAGGTACTAAAAAATTTCTCTTTTTCTCTCTCTTATCAGTATAATTTATATTTAAAATAATTTTTTCAAATTGCTTTGTCGCAGATAATTTTCATCTCCTCTGGGACGATTCGTACAAATGTCACATGAGTTTGTAAAGCTCATGGCGGAGTAATGCGGCTCTCGTCCGATAAGATTACTGGTGCAATTTTTCTATGAAAAACGAACATATCGATAAGCTTGAAGTCCTTGTTTTGTCGTATGTAGCTCTATCTCACATTGGCAATCTCCCGTGTCCCATTTGGCCAACCCAAGCGTCTCTGTTCAGACTGTGCTCTATTCACTAAATTGCCCGATCTGATGTACCATTGAATTCGAAGACATTTGGAAACATATTCTCGAGGAAGTTCACGTAATTGCTTCGCACGCGCGAGCGATGGTACTAATAAGTCGGTCCACGATTATATGAGAGATCTGTTTGCCGAATGTATCGATTAAAAAGCGAAAAAGTCGACGACGAGACGCCGGTGTTATCTCGTGTTCGGCTATTGCCTTCCTATCCGTGATAGCCATTCGAAAATCCGATATCCAGTGGCCTGCGGACGAAAGATGGAACAACGTGGCGATGTTGGGTACACAAAGCTGACGGCAAAGTCCGACGAAAACCGAGGAAAATGGGGAGGATAAGTGGATAGCAGCTTCGAGATAATACGAGAAAATTCCCGACGGCCTTTCCCGGACCCGAAGGCCGGAATATCGACTCCCGCTAATGGATCCTTCCGCCTTCCGCTAACTTTTTGACCCCCTCTTGCGCCGTCGCTGGTCACGATTGGCTCGGAGGCAATTAAAGTTCGTCCGATTACGTTCGTGGACCGCAAAGCAGATCAACGAGAACGACTCGATCAGCGCGGCGTGGCGCAGCGCGGTGCGGCATAGCGTCGTCGTCCTTTCTCTCGCTTCCGGATATACGCGCTTGAGATTCAAACGGCTTTACTAAAAGTTTGCTCCGCTTGAACACAGAAAGAAAGGTTCTGAGAAGGACTTTATGAGTTCTATGCATCGATGATGAACGTCCATCTTAAGTGAAAGTAACTCAAGAGTAAAGAAGGCAAAAGTCACGTTTTAATCCTCAAATGCGTTCTCTAACGATATTTGACAAAGCATTAATATCACGATCTATTCTTTCCGTTTTTCTCACCTCTGTTTCTCTGTCGTTAATATTCTCTTATTTTCGTGAAACATTTTATTTAAATCTTCGTTCCTTTTTTTCCTTGAATTTTGTTGGGTAGTACGATTCAAATCTGGTGCGTTAAAAATTGACAGGGATAACTGTTGCACGGATAAACTGTTGCACGGAATATCGGGAAAAAAAATGTGTAAGCATCTTGCTTATAAGAACTGTATGACCCGTTGAATTATTCCTGGAACAGTCGATACAAAACGTCGTGCGCAAGCATGTACGTGTTTTCGCGATATTGTCGACTGCACCGTTACCGCAATATTTCTCTTGCTCTCTACACGCTCTACATGCTTTATTTAAATGGAATTAGAATGGCTTCGCTTGTGCTCCATAGCGCGTTATGCTTATATTTGTACATGTACCCTCATTTGCATTGTGTAATGTAAAAGATTAGGATGAAATTATATTACGTATATATATATTATATGTATTTTCGTGTTATACACGTCTCACCCCCATTATCGGATATAATGAGAGCCGGGTTACGTGACCCGTATACAATAATAGGCATTAACGTGCAGATAGTAGAAGCCGTTCATGTTGAACTCCCAACCAAATTATCCGAACGGAGGCGTCTCCGTGTTTCAGTTGGCGAACTCCCATTCAAGATCGATTCCTGTAGCCGATGATCCTGTAGTCGACGGTCAGAGAGAACAATTAGTCTTTCCTAATTAATCTAATAGTCTAAAATGGCCGGTCGGCTTACAGTCAAATCGGGTAGCAGTAGGTATACATTGGGACTAAATTCTACCGAACGTGGTGCAGATCGAAAGTACTTAAAATCAGTCTTGTTTGTGCAAATTAATCCACGACGCAATACATGACAAATCGTTAGACTGCGCAATATCGGGAATTAGGAAGAATTATATGTGACGAAGAATCAGGAAGAATTAAATTAAAAAGAATTTTCCGATGAAACGCGTAGTATGTCCAATTATTGTTAATATTTTCCGCATCGGATTTCCGTATCATCGAATTGCGGACGATTAAACGTTGCGGTTTAAATATTCCGCCGCTGAAAATTAATATATACCTATATTTTATCTGTACATGATATAAACATAATTTCTATGACATCAATATTATGTTGCATTTAATTTTTCTCGAATAAATTCATTACAACAATGTCTGCCAAAATAGAATTAAAAAACAATTAACAATTAGTATTCTCTAGTATTTATACTGCAAAACGTATTTAGATATAGACGTAAATGTGTAATGTAAAAAAATTAATTAATTTACTTTTTCGCGAAATTTACGTTTCCATATTTCTGCGATTTGAATTGTGCTTTTTTTATCTTATATGTATTTATTTCAAACTATCCTCTTATTCAAATTGAATTTATTTTGAACAAAATAGCTAAAATTCGTTTTTTTTAAATAATGTATTATTAATTTGCTGCGTTTAATGTAATAATCAAAATTGTATCTGTAATTAATAAAACAAAAGTTGTCGATTATAATTAACTCAGATTTCTTCAACAGTCAACATATAGGATGCCATCTTTGTGGATTGATATTATAGATTGAACGGGAAAATTGTCAAAAATCATATATTGATTACAAATAAAGGAATATCAAATATTAAATTCTGTTGTATATCAAAAGATACAATTTTTATTTAAACCGGTGACGCAATAAATTTAACTTGCAAAATTTCCAATATTCTGTAACTCTCTAAATAACAATTGAAATTATTTACATTCGATAGGTCCAATAAAACAAATTAACGACAGAAAGCTGATTAATTGCCATGTACACGTAGGCTTATAGATGTTGACATGCTTGAACAATTTTAATTACTAACATGTGAAATCTATTTTGTACCGTTTTATTTAATTGATTGAAAGTACAATCTAGCATGCACTTTATTAACAATGCACTTATAAGTGCATTTTACAAACTTCATTAATGACATAAAAACCTACACTTTACAACATTTATACTTCCTATAGAGATCCGTTATTATATTCGTTTTATTATAAATAGAACATTATCATATTCATTTTATTATAAATATAACTGCTAAAATATTTTAATAATTATTCGATATGTACTTTTCTCTGCTCTTTTATTACATTTAAAAGGTTTAATATTTAATTGATTTAACATTTTATTGATACGTTTTTCGTAGTTTTATGCGTCCATTGCGATCGTTGTCGCGCTGCATAATCGCGACATGATCCATTTTTCTTTAAATACCATTATTGCCTGACTCGTGCAGCCAAACTCGATTCTTTATCGTCGTTTTTCCGTTAAAACCCAAAGCACCGTCGATCCGATATGCATACACCGAATGCGACATAACACAATACGCGTCACGTCGCCATTGGTCATTTTCGAGTTGCAGGCGTCCGACGAGAGCGATACCCTTTACGTCTCCCGTAGCGATGAAAAATTCATTCCCTCGTTGTGAATACAAATCGAGCCATTAAGATTCAAAGTGTGTGGGGTGCGGAAGCGACGGCGGCGTGCGACGCGAGAATTCACGAAGCGCACCGGGCGTACGTGCATATACAGATTATTTTTGCGACGGCTTGCACGATTAACCCCTGACGCGCATTGTCCACGTGCTTCGAAAGAAAAGACCAAAAAAAAAAAAAAACGAAGCTTTTGTTTCGAGGGATCGTGCAATTTCTATGCAGACGCGAATTAATTCCAGCAAAACATGAGACGCGTGTTAAAAGATACAACGTAGATAAGTAAAAGCGGAGCGTGTGTGACGACAGTCTTAATAATTAAAACATTCGGTGATCAAATCAGGATGCTTCGAAAAAGCAGAAGGGTGGAGAACGAGTTGTCCTCGTGGAGAATTGGAAAAATACGAAAGCCGGGAATTGTGGATTGGATTCATTTTTACAGAATTTTTTGTGACAGCTAAATTCGCGCGTTTTCACGTGCGGTCTCATCCCTCGGCTCTAACTGGAACGGACGCCTAAAATTCTCCGACGGCACTTTGCGCGCAGCCGCACGTATTGCACGGCGTACTAACACGCGAAGTATTCGGGCCCCGGGCATCGGAGAGCAGGTGGAATCTGGAATCGGTAGCAAGTTACGCGCGGCGCGGCGAAGTGATAATGTTGCATAACGCGGCATAATTGGCATAATCGATTCGTGCGTTTTGAAGTCCATGCGTGCTCACACAGTTACACGCGCCTCGTTTCCCGTTTCGAAGTAATACCGTGTAAACGGACGCGATATAGCACGTTTCACTTTCGGCATCGCGTTACGACAGCGCCCCGACGTCGGGATCGATGCGGCTGGCAGTTTCAGGAACGGAATCCGCATTATATTTTGCTGACAGTCGCGCAATGCCTCGCGTGCAACGTCACGTCACGTAGCCGAATTCCCCGTGTAACGAGAAACCTGTCTGCCTTGCCTCGGTACCTATTGCCAGTAATTTTACCGCAATAGCTTCCACTTAAATTAGAATGCTTATCACTGCGATGTAACTTCGGAAACGTAGGTCGCGAAGAGACAGAAATTGAAACTTATTTGTTTTGATGTAAATTGAGTTCTGAAAGACTTCCAAACAATATCTCCTCGGTACGAGAACAAGAATACTACGCTACAAATAGCTTGCAAGACTTTTCAATTGCAACGATCAATTTTGCATATTGATTTTTAGCGAAAAATTAGTAGCCCATTTAATTTTTATTATAGAAATCAATACAACGAAAGTTCAGTTGAGTTTAACTCGATAATACGCTGCTCATATGTGTCAATCGGTATATATGCTTAAAAGCACAAGACGAGTCCTATTTCGGTCTTGTGCATGCGTGTCTATGCGGTTTCGCGTTCATTCGTCTCTGTGGCTGCTCGATATTCCGTTTGGATCCACTCATCCTTATTCATTGTCTCTCTCTCTATACTCAACATGCGATTGTTAATGAGAGAGGATACTATTATTTAGGACCTCGAATTGACAAATCTCAATTATGCGAATAAACCACGAGAGGAAACTTTCACGCTAATTCTTAAAATCTACAATCCGCATTATTCTTTTCTTAATGTAAAGTTCTAATCAGTTATTTTATTAGCTAAAGCTGTTTGTAATTCTTTTAAGATATTGAGAGAAAATAGAAAATTGCGAAAAATAAGATTTTTTTCTTCTTGCTTTGAAAGATTCTTGCTTTAAATAGATTTTTAAGGCTTGTTCTAATTTTAAACTTTTTATTTGTAAAAGAGCGAGGAAATCGCGACACAAATTGTATTATATCGCGGAATACTTTGTACACGTATAAAGTACTTTGAATACTCTTTCAGCTAATTGCTTCGATATCGCAGAAACAGACGTTAAGTGCACAGCTCCTTTGTTCTGGTCGATCCTTTTCGAGCGATGAACGATTAATTAGGCTGTCATGTTGGCGACATTAATTATCGCGAGTGCATAATAAGTTGCGTTTAAGGTACAATCGCGCCGACAAGCGTCGATTTAATCCTTCTCGAGCGAATATGTGAGACTTAAAATTTTACAGTATAATGCGAGAACGCGGCATAAATGAGAGATTTGTCTTGATGAGCAAAACAGCAAAGTGATTAATCGATGTACATATCTATGTTTTGTATCTCTTAAAATCTATAAGAAAATTAAAATTAGAACGAGTAAATTTTTATACTCATAGTTATCGAGCATTCATTTCGTTCGCACATTCAGATTAAAGTTAGTGAACTTTAGAGTAAATTTAAAAAGTCTTATAGATAATTTTATGCAAAACAATAATTCTATCGATAAATACTTTTTCGCTCATCAATGGCACGAAAATAAGACCTGCTTTGATTTGCGCATAGATTAAACCAGTTGCTCTACCGCTATTGCGTTGCATTTAATTTCAACGATGTTATATGTGCGTTGACAGATAAGGAGCTAATTATAACGGCTGCATATAATTGCGAAGGACGGAAATGGGTCGACGTTCGTCTTCGCGAATAGTGCTGCTATTCAACTAACAGGAAGAACGAAAGAGACGACGTGGTGAGAGTCGAAAGGAAGATGAATGGCATACGAAGAAGGAAGCAAAATGAACGAATTAACTGTGAGCGAAAAATCAAAATTTTGTTAATGTTTATCACAGCTGATTGATTAACGTTTAACACGTTCTCTTCGTTTATCGGGCCCCGGTGAATTTTCCGGGAAAGAGTTAATTGGAATAATTATACCGGTGTCGCATGCATCTTACACTCGCGAACACAGCATTATATCATCAATCTTTCCGAGAACGTTATACAAGCGAAAGGGTTGATGGAACGGTCTGGAGCTCTGGGTTCATTATCGAAATGATTATTTGAAATTATCTCATATATTTCCGGAGATGTTCATTTAATTCTCAATGTAAATAAGAAGAGTATTCTCGTCTCGCAAGTGGAGATATCAATCGATAATTCGTTTTTAATTGTTCCTTCTTAATCATAATCTGAAATAAAGATGAAAGAGGTAATTTGCTATAAGACTCCCTCAAATCGTTTCTTTTTTAGCTATCGCGGTGACTCCTGAGAAATTAATAGAAGTTCCGAGGCCGAAGAACTCTCGGAAATCTCCGCCTCCTGTTTAATTTCTGCTAAGTGGAGCAACTATATGCGACTGGCTGGACGAGACGATTTATGGCCACGAAACTCGTTTCAATATTCTCCCGTCGTATGCCGGCTTGACCCTCAGCTCGCATTTACTCCTTATTCTATTTTTCCTTCGCCGCTAAAGTTTTCCCAATAAATATCGCGGAGATCGTAAAAGCGCCCTTCGTATATATTCAACTTTTTCTGTGGATCTAAAAGTTGCATCGTTAATTAAAATAATTGTCGAGCGTGAATGATTCAGCGATACGAGTTTTGTTTTCGAAAAAGCAATATTCGCACTTCCTTTTTCACGTAATTATTTGTTTAATGTTTAATTGATTGTATGACAAAGCACGTTTCAAATTATTATAAATTATTATAAATATTATTATAAATAAATACAATAATTAATTATTATAAATATATGTAATAATTAATGTTGCAATTGATTTTACACGTCATTGATATGAAATTTTGATAAAACTTTTTTATATTAAAAATTTTTATATTAAACAACGAATGTTGTGTAAAGTATTAAAACGCTATATATTGATCTTTTTTAATATAAGCACTACCACACGTATCATCTGCCTAACTTGTAAATTCAGTGACGGTTATATATTCGCAAACGATGCTATATAAAACTTTCGCACTTGTTATTAAATCTATGCATATGTGTTGCCTCTATAAACTTTACACTGTCAAGCTAAAATCAAGCCAGCGAGATCGGCGACATAAAAATATATAATAAAATTCACCAAACTCTTTATCAAAGTAAATTTCTCGCAATTTCGTTATTCATATTACTTTCATTATTTTATCAGTCTGCTTTTTATTTACGATATGTACAGTGCTATATCCTGTGCTTTTATTTTCTAGCATTGCACACGCAACTTCGTTGAATTGTTTCTCTCGGTATTATTCTAGAGATTAATTTTGATACACAGTGTCTCACGATTTTCCATTGCAAATTTGCTCTGAATGAAAGGCCTACTTCTGAATAATTACGCGAAAGGCGGTAGCTATAAATCTGCGATGGTGTCGGACGCACGCCTACGGGCAGTTACGTCACATGATTGCCTACGGCGAACTGTAATGTGCGCATCGTGAATATTCTGCAAGCTCTGTCTTCCGTGACACTCGATGATGAAGCGACCTGGACCGTTCAATTTGCTCACGCAAGGCAATAATGGGCGATAAAAGAAAAATATTGCCGGGCACGAATGATATATTATCAGAAGATTAGAAGCAAAACTGCATAGATTTTGATTCGCGATATCAAAACGCAAGTATGACAAATTATAACGAATAAAATTGTAAATTTTGCGAACAAAATGCGAAAAAAATTATGCGTATCTTTAATAGATAATCAAACTCATATTAACAATATTAATTACAATGTTACAAATTTTTTGAAGAAACTGCTCCTTCATTATCATGAACGACTAAAATGAACCGTTTTACACATTGATGAAACTTGTGCAAACAATGCAAAAGTTTTAATATTTTAACAATCAGTTTGAACGTTCTACATAATTTTTTTGAACCATCAAAATATTTAGACAGCTACATTTTTAAATATCTCAACAAAATTGTTATTTCCGCCTAAGCACCAGAAAATAGATTTTGAAATTTTGTGATCTATGGAAAAAATTTCTGCGCTTTTTTATGATTGTAGGGTAAAGGCAGCGAATATGGAATATCAATTTTTAAATTAATATTACTCCGATACAAATGCATTTGAAGACTTCTAATAAATGTAGAACTTTTAAGCAACATGTTAGCTATAACATCCAATAATTGAAAGTCTCCGAAATTTAAGTCCAACTTCAGTATTTACAAAAAAGTAAAAAGTGAGAAAATGAAGAGGGTAAAAAAATGGGATATAATATGGAATACTAATCAAATTTGAGGAACAATAATAAATAACATAAAAAATGAAGTGCAAATTTATTTTTTTATGTAAATTGAAATCGAAACTGTTAAAAATCATACATTTACTGTACAATGTAATACCGTACAACACATAAATAAAATTACATTATGAACATGGACAATAAAATCAAATTCTAAATCGTTAAATTATTAAAATAAACATTAACATCAAAAATATTCTTTATTATTTATAAAAAGAACAAAAACATTATATTCTCTACTCTTTATTCCATAATAATTCAATTATTCCATATTACCAACACATCTTAATATGACACACAAACTCTTCCCATTTCAATAAACAGTTACAAATCGCAATTAAACGGCATAATATTATTCATGCAACATTATTAAAAGCGTCTATGTTCTATAAACATTAAATAACTTACAGTCAGCTTGTAAGAACACTTTTTAAGATAATGCTATCACATTTTCAGACGCAACAAAAATAAATAAATGCTTATATTAGAGAAATTCGTTGTCGCATCGAATTTATTATTTGATATGGCACGTTTGACAATAATTGCAACAACTTCCGGTAATTGCCACTAGAATGCAACGCTTTGTTTAAAAAATAAGTCCCTATTCCATATTAGTAACCTATTCCATATTCGCTGCCTTTACCCTACAAAAATTAAACTGACTACGATGATGATTCGTGTGGAAGCAATTGGGTGCTTTCTGATCGGAAGCTCCAAATCGCCCGAAAACGCTAGTCGGAGGTCCAGGCGAGAAGGCAGGCAGACAGGCAGGCAGGCAGGCAGACAGACAGGCAAGCTGGTTGGCTGAATAGCTTGGCAGGAGCTTCTGATAAAGAGGCAACCGGGATCTCGTCGGTGTACGAATCACGTACGGACATGTACACGAGGGGAACGACACAAAACCCGCGCCTTCGGCCGGATCAATATCTACCGGTACATACCGTAGCAACGTGGAATCGTGACCGTGCACACCGGGATTCACTAGAGGCAGTCGCCGGTCTCGTCGCGCGTTGTGTATCTTTCGACTATAGGTCTTCGACAACGACATTCACCTTAACTGGCTCCGGCTGTGTGCTCGGCTTCGGAAACGCCATGAGTCCTTGTCCGTCTCTCTCTCGTAGAGCATGTCGCGAACTAAATTACATGCAAGCAGGCGACAGCGCTTGCGATTGAGTTGCGCTCCGCTTGCTGGAGGAGTGGATGATTGCGAGATTTCGTCGCAGAGCTCTCGCGATAGCTCCACTACAGTTCTTCATATACAGATTGCCAGCGCTCACGACGTGCTCTAGTATTCTAGCATGTATAAATTATTAATAGTCAGGTAAAACGTTCCGAGACCGAAGTTTATAAAGAAACGTCCAAGTTTAACGCAGCCATTTAAACGAGATCGAAAAATGTTCGACTATTTTTATATTTTGTATGCCATTTCTTATTCATAGTTTTTATAATTCTATTTATAATCTTCTTCATAAATTTGATGCAGTTTTTTAATGTTCGCAAGTAACGATTATCTCCAATCCAATATTGTGTAAATTTCAAGAAAAAGTTTTAACTTCATCCATGCATGTTTAATTTCACATTTTATTACCAGATTTATTCAATGTCTTACCGTCAGAATGTTGAGCGACAAGTTAATTGAGATTGTGAATGCGAATTTCTCGTTAATGCAATGAAAAAAAACCGTTGTGAAAGAATAATAACCTCGCGATAATGGTACATACAAGGTGTGGAACGAAGTTATTCTATAACGAATAACAATGCGCCATGATTAATTCATTTATAAACCTGGATTGTTATTATTACAAAAATAAATTACTTTAACCGAAAAAAAAGTTATAATCTGATATAATTTTTTCTTTTTACTTCAATTGAATATTCAGATTGAAATATGCCTCTTTTCTTTCTAGATTATCATATGTATTACATGTATGTTCGCCACATAATTCGATTGAATTTTCCTATCGATGCCATCGCTAAGGTACGTAACGTAATACGTGTATTCTTATATATTAATATGCCTCTGTGGCGTCACGCCTTAGCTCTTGCTTTCGCACCGTGTAAGCCATGAATTAAATTACACACGATGTAGGACAGTCCTTTGTAACAAGATTACACTCGGTAACTGTTCACTGACCGTACAGCCAGGGTGCACGCCCTGTAGCTTCAAAGAATCGGGATCACGCGGTACAAGAAAACAATTAGGTGATTTAATATAGTAAATAAATTTGCTATAAATAATTATTTATAATAAACTAAGTATATTTTTAATTGAGAGTAAGTTTTTGGTATACACGCTACTAGATCTATCACAAAATACGACATTGCAAAATCGGTGTAAACAATGTGTTAAGAAAGCATTCAGAGTGTACGGCATATAATTATATATAATTTACAGAAATGGTCTTTCTTGTATTTATTCATGTCTACTACAGAATTTCAGTACTAATTAACACACCTCTTTGCTTGCTGGCGTATTATTTGAGATACAATTAGCAGCTCTTACACGTGAACAATCTGCAAACAGAGAGTATATCTTCAAGGCATCGAGAATAACCGATATCCTGCGGTTCAACCGCGATCTACTGGGTAGCATCTTCGAGAACATGAAACGCGCGGAAGTGTCATCTTCGACAACGTCTTTTGCTTAACTGTTTAAATAAGATAAGCTGTAACCTGAACTATGAAGGAGCTCGAAACTTGTCGTCCTTGCGGCCGCTTGTCGCGCACTTTCTTTTCTCGGCATTTAAACCCAAATAAACACGATCTTCTATTTAATGATGAAGCTTGCACAACGAGGTAGTTGTTTAATATAACGATAAATAGCGGAGATCGCAAGGCACTAAATTGGAGGACATTTCCTCAAAAGTCATACCACCGTTGCAGAAAAGAGATGTAAACGGACGATACACTATCTCGCAGCGCACACATCGTTTCGTCTAATTAAATAAAGTTATGAAATTTAGTGTAGCAGTAGTTAGGGACATATGAATTCCCTTGAGGTATGAGAGGAAAGAACATAGAAACAAAGAGAGAAGAGAGAGAGAAAGGGAGAGAGAGAGAGAGAGAAAATAGAGATAGAAAGAGAAAGCGAACACTATCATTAATCTAGTAACGAAGTTTGACATCTTTGACGAGGATACTCGCTTTTGTCGGCTGTTTAGGCACGACAGAAACAAAATTATGCGCGATTCAGCCAGTCCTTTGTACGTAGTCACATAGTCACACGCTCGGCTAGACTCTCTTCATCCGTCACCCTTTCCGCTCCGATCCAGTCCATTCCGCTCTCCGTAGCTTAACCGGAGTCACGGAGAATTTCTCATCCCCCTGTCAGAAATTCTCCGTTTGTTGCAGGATACGCGTCGCGACAACGACGACGAGATGCGCTCCCGCGCGTTTTGTTTCGAGAAGAGCATTTCAAACGGCCGTCGCGGCGACTCGAACGAGATAAAACGAACGCATTTAAATCCCATGTAAGCTCGTTTCCATACAGCGTGTTCACGTGGAGAGATCCGTGGGGTTGAGATTTACGGCGAATTTACAAAAAAAAAAAGAAAATCACGCGCTTTCGCGGTCCCCGTATGGACATTTGTCTGGCCGCTTTGCGTTACCCAACGAGGCACCGTGTATCGTGAAATTTATACGATACACCGTGAACCCGCGATGTAAAGTGCGAGCTGAACAAATGTGAGAATTACTCGCTCGAGGATACGAGAGAAATGGATGATCTCTTGGACGTTTATTTATAATGCTTATCAGATTAATTTTGATCTTTAATCTGATCAACGTGACAGAGAATGCACGAAACGAAAACATAAGTTGCAATAATATACATAATACATCATGTAATAAAAGATCTACCACGATTAAATTATTTATTATAATTTTGTTGTCATTAACATAACGCATTAAAATTACATATTAATAATAATGAGGACATCGTCATTTATTGTACCTTATTCGATACACATTTACAGTCCATAACAATATAATTGCAATCGTTATTTTACGTGATAGACTATAAAGTTTATCGTAGTTTAATTTACATAAGAATAAGATAATTACTAATTAGATTTTAAAATTTTTCACGAGGAGCAATGAAAAATAGAAAAATATCATGTATGACATTTGTGTACTTTAATGTAATTCACAGAGAGAATTTTCTCTCAAAATTTATCCTGAAAATCATGGTAGTATAAAATAACATGGTATTATTATTTTATTTTTATTTTAAAGAATTTTATGTGAGTATTTGCTCTTATCTCTGAATAAAAATTTTCTCTGATTTATTAATATCTACTACAAATAAAATATGTTTGATTTTATTAAAATATATAGTAAAATTGCAATAATTTTAAAATATGCTAAACAAAGTTTATGATGATTTTTATTGTTTTAAAAATAAAATAAAGACGCCAAATAATAAACATATAAAATATTTTTTACAATACAGTATGATAATTTCAATCTGACTTAGTTTCTCATGATACTTTTACCATGCAGCAGATGAATCACTTAAACTAAACTCTCTAATAAAATCACTCACCCGCAAACAGTACGCAGCCAGATCGAAGCGCGAAGTTCTACTTCTCATAAAAATCACACAGGATTTCTTATTCTTAAAAGGCATAGTATTATGAGATCTTCCCATATTCTAATAAAATAATATTTTGAAAGTGAGTTCCTAAAAAAATTGAGTTCAAAGACAAAAATAAATATAATGCTTACAGCTAATCAAAATGGGCTATGCTGCTAAAGGTTTTAGGTATTTACTGAAATTTAGCTACCACGTATAGATTTTTGCTGCAGTAACCAATCTTTTCTCCCATATAAATTTTACGAAGCGCATTGTAAATATTTTGTCTTAAAACAATTCACTTTGCTTGATAATTTTTATTATGTAATTTATAAAATGTCATTTTATATTTCAAAAATTCCTATTGTCATCAATACTATCCGATAGATTATTCGAACTTATCACCAAACATGATGAAATTTGTAATGAATTTTGCAACAAAATATAACGAAAAATTCTCTCCGTGTACGAAATAATAAAAGGGAAAAGAGAAATATGCAAAATTGTAAAATAAAAAAAAACGAAAAAAGTTATAATGCGGCAAAACATCACAACCATAGTTTGCATTAGCCGCAAAACGTCTTTATTCCGCTGTAGCGTACTGTCCGGGTTTATCTGACTATATGCAGTACCTGCTAGCGCTTTGGACTCGAGATAAACAAGCGAGCTTAAATTAGTAAACTTGTTTTTACTCAGGGATCAAAGATTTTTCCCGGAAATCTCCGTACAAAAACCTTTGTGCAAGTTTTGTGTAAAGTTTTTAATCGCTCGACGGAACAAATGCGATGCGGTATAAATTAAATGTGTCACATTAATGCGACAAAAAATAACAGTCTGCATAATAAGCAGGAGGAGCTTTTTTTGATTATACCAGAGATTATGTGACAATGATGCATTGTAACATTCATAAACTCCCAGCCGCGAACGAGTTATGAAAATGTATTTGAAAATATAAATAACCGTAATTAATCTACATAAATTGCGACATAAGCGGATATACAATTCACAGGCTTCACGCTTATCACTTTTACGTCACAACATTTCCGTGTAGTTCTCCAGTATCGACTGTAATATTTGTTTTTATACGTATTTGTTACGGTTGGTAGGTTGTTCGAGTCGATCGCAGAAACATCGTAAAATTCATCGTATGAATAATAGAGACTCGTCCACTTCCCCAGAACAGCCGAATAGTCCGATTACAGCACACGGTGCACGCCATGATGCATTACAACGCTTACAGGTTGTTATTCGTTTCACCGCAAGTGCGCTGTTTCAGAGTGCCGCATTATTGCTGCCAGTCGAATTGAAACTTCTCGGAAGTTTCATGCGCTTAATTCTCCCCGAGCACGTGACTAAAGGTCACGCCTCGTCTACCGCGTTTATTTGTTGCAGCGAGGATAATACATAGACCCTTTATTTTATCGTATCCTGCAACGCGACAAATAAAATAAATAATGCCTTTCCAGAACTTCAATTCGGAATTTGCTTGCGTAAAGATACGTGAGATATCTCAATTGCGACAAATAATGCATCAAATTGTCTATCAAAGGAAAATCGATTCGAGATTGCGAATAGTCGAACGATCGTGAGAGTTGCACGTGAAACGCCGCATCTTAAATCAGACGATTCGCAGACTCGACCGATCAGAAGAAAAATCGGGGTCTCTGGGTGGCCTTTCAAAGACCACCTACCGTTTAGCTTTGAGAATGACATCCCGTGCCTCTTCGTTACCTAGAAACGTCGTGATGTTATCCAGGCCATTGAAGCGTAAGGGAAGGTCCTCCTGCACTTTGCATCTTCAAGCGGCGGAGTATGTCTGGCAGCCCTTTGAACCTTCGAGATATCGGAATCGGTGAGTCGCCGTCTCTAAAATACGTTCACTCGTCTATTTGCGCATTGCCCGCGTCTCTTGAAAAACCGTGCGAATGCACCCTATTGTGAATTCCAGAGATTTACCACGTTACTATACGCCACTTCTATTTTTCACCTCGCACATTCTTTCCGCTTCATTGAGAGGTAATGATCATCTCTAAAGTGCGGTATATTAAAGAGTCTTTTTGTAAACATAGATTTTTTACGGTATTCCATTTTGGAAAAATCTTCAAAGAATTAGAAGTAAACGAGGATTAGAAGTAATGTCTTTCCTATTTGCAATAGCTGATTCGGCATATAATCAATAAACTTTTTATCTTTACATTTTAATATATTTGTCTTTGAAGATACTTTGAAGATAAATACAATGTAATTAATGAATTAAGTTAACTCAACGGAGCAATATTTCATCGTTATGGATGTTCGTACCGCAGTAAGAAATAAATACTCTGAAATAAAGTATCGCTTATTTCATAACATTTATTTATTTTTATCTTTCTGTTTCCTCTGATCTTATTTTCTTTCTTGATAATCGGCTTTGTACGAACGCTCCTTAGCGCATAATAATCTTCATCCCTCTTTTTCCTTGCAGTGGTTTACTTTGACCTCGCTTCGCGTACATCGTTGTTAGTCAACGAGATAACGGAAATCAATTTATTGCTCCTTTTACTTGCCATTACATCGTTCCTTTGTCGATCGCAGAACTGCATTTTATATATATATATATATATATCACTATTTTTTGAGAAAATCTTTCTTGAAGCTATTAAACAATTTTCAGAAAAGCTTGAAGTTATTAAACGGTTTCCGTACGAGAACTTCCAGGATGAAATATGTAGAAAACAGAGGAACGATTTTCTCTACTGGATTCGCAATATCAGCTAAAAGCCGCAAGAAAAGTGGTGAAGGAGATTTACAGTCAACGATTACAGTACGTATTCTCTAACAAGATGCCAGATTCTAGAGTGTCTTACAAAGAAAGGAAATTCAATGAAAAATTATAAAATCAAATTATAGAATAATTTTTTATATAATTTAATGAATTCTGATATTTTTTCATGTTTAAAGCTGGATTATTAACTGAATTAAATTTCTACAAAATGGGATTGTAACCCTTATGATTACAATCCCATTTCGCTACTTTTTTTAAAATACTCAAAATAGAATCTGAATTTTTAATTGTTATTTAATGTGATAAAATTTCTTTTGACATTTTCAAATATGTATTAAGAAAATTCATACACACAGCTACTAATTCTAAGAAAACTGTTACTATTACGAGTTAATTTCAGATATGATTTAATAATAAATTTTTGCAATATTGACCTGTCGATGCTGTGATGTGATCTTACGCAACTTGGTGAGATTGCAAGCACTTTAACGCTGCAACACTGCAATCATTTGCACCATATTGGCGATATCAAAGGAGAGCAAAGCGAAGCCATTTGAAATATAGCGTAACCTTATGTGCAATTTTATGATAGATCGATTTTTCGTCGATACCATTGCATTTATAAACACATTTCAAGACATTTTAAGATAAAAAATATATTGGATAATTTTTCAGAAATTGCGGTCTATTAAAGGTGATAGTATCAGAAATAAAAAAAATATTGATCGTTGCACGCAAATTTATCGTCGGCTTGAACAATAAATCAGCCTCGGTCGCCACGTTAAATTCCAAATGCATTTGGAATACCACGATGCGTTCGCTCGAATGCAGTTTACTCTTCCACGCTTCTTTTTGCCCCTCGTTTTATTTTCACCAGCTGCCACCATAGCGTTGCCTTTAATTCGATGCGGTTCCTGACTGCAACTTATTCTATCGAATTCACGCGTTTGGAAATAACGGTCGTGTATCCTCCGTAAAACCTTCGAAAAAATTCTCGATGTTGCTGGGCATGCACGGAAAGCACGGTTCTAAAAAAGTTTTGCTAAAAATTTAGCTAGATACAGATTTGAAAATAATTTTATTTGGATCATCAAAATAATTATGTAGAACGTTCAAACTGGTTGCTAGAACGTTAAAACTTTTTGCAGCGTCGTTATTAACGCTAAAGCGTTCTACATAATAATTTTGATAATCCAACAAAATTATTTTCAAATTTGTATCTAGCTAAATTTTTTGATACTTCAGCAAAATAGTTCTTTCCGTGTGAACTGATTTAGAATGTCCGAAAAATTTGGTCAGTCGATGAAATTGCTAACGATAGCGTTTTTGTAAAATACTGCCGTTTGAATATGAGTATATATATATAAATGTATGCTGAATGTATATCTCTTAAAAAATAATTTTATTATGAAACTACATGAAAAGAATGATTTTGCTGAAGTATCTAAAAATTTAACTAGATATCTGAAAATAATTTTGTCGAATCGTCAAAATAATTATGTAGAAAATTCAAGCATGGTAAGCTGTAAAAAATTTTTGGCATTCTAGCAACTAGTTTGGGCGTCCTACATAATTATTTTGATGATTAATTATTTTGATGGTTAATGAATAATATGAATTAATGGTTAATAAATAATCTGAATAATAAAATTATTCAGATCTATATCTAGCTAAATTTTAAGATATTTCAGCAAAATCGTTTTTTTCGTATGTGCAAAAAATTAAAGCGGTGGGAGTCTTTTTCGAAAATTTACATTATGGCATATATTGCGAGCGATAAATTTTGCTATGAATTTTATAGGAGATGTGTCTTCTCTGCACTCGACATTTTTGATTCATACATGATATCCACCGGAATTTTTAGACGCTAGGGTTTAGATAATACTCGGGGTAAATCGAATACTTCGTTCGCGCATTATTTCCGTGCAGTTTCGTGTTTTGTTCCATCTTCATTTGTCTACCTCTTTATGTGGGCGTAATCTACCGTGCGGCGAAATGTTGCAGCCAGTTTTCCACGAGAATTGATGGCACCGCCTGGACGAGAAACGATCGCTATCGATACACTAGAAACTCGCGCCGCGAAGAAAACAGCGGGGTGACCAATGACTCGCTGAGCTTATCTTACGGAGCCAATTCCGAGTAGTTAAAGTGATATAGATCCTATCTAAGAAACGGAATTACGAGACATGGTTCAAACAACGGAAAACAATGATTCTTAGCTTGCAACAGTTTTGAAAGGCCACTGAAAGAAAATATAAGATAAATATTATTCGGAAAATATGATATAGTAGCATACTATTATACATTATAAAGGAAATGTTATCTTAAAAATTAACGAGATTTAAAAAAGGCAAATGGATTTTGTCTTTCTATGTCAAAAATAGTGCACTGTGCATATGCTACGTAGCGCAATATATATAGTATATATAAAAAGTCAAGGATAATCGTGAGGATTACACTCGATTTATAAATTATTACAAATGCGAGGTAAAATTCTCCGAAGATCAAGCTTCTCAGTGAGAACCGCAAGAACTCTCAAAAGCCGACCGTAAAATTACGTGCATCTCGAGCTTATAATGGTTTTAGCTACTTTCACGGTTCTTTGTAAAAGTTCAGGAGTAAAAAAAAAAACTTTGGCCGTTTCGCATGTCGACATGGAAATTTTAAAAAATGCTGTATCTGATAATTTTGCCTACGGCTGATTATATCGTAACATGGTATGACTCTAGTACTTGTAGCTTGAATTCCTCGATTTCCTCGAGAAAAATGCTCGTGAGAAACGAGATGCTTTTGAAACATCATAAGGAATGAGTTTGCTTTTTAAAGAAGATTATCAAGTTTATAAATGTCTGTTAATGATGCAAGACATTAGGGATTAACTATACAATATTGTATATTCATATTAGGATTATAAAAGATACATTAAAGTTTAAGATATTTGAATATTCGGATAATTGGAATAATTCGAGTTTTCATCCAAATCAAAAAATATAATACAAAAATTCGAATTAGAATGATCAGATTAATATTATTTTTGTGTGAAAATAATATTAAAATTGGAAGAGATTATTTAAATCAATGATCCATCCACACACACAATCTACATCGCATGCGATCCGCCTGAGAATTTTTTCCGACTCGTTGGTTCATAGCCGAAAATATAAAATTATATTTTTTATTTTATAAACAAAATAACAAAATAAACATTTTTACGGCACGTAAGATTTTACTTATTGCTGCTAAAAATGACCATCTGAAAATGACCCTCAAAAAAAGATTGCGCATCACTGATTTGAAATTGACATTATAGTATTAAATCATGCGAATACTACAGATTATGTATATTATATTAACGTGTGTGACGTGAACCATAGAATAATCGTTAGATACGTTTTCGCCCAGGGCCCATTATTAAGTAAAGTCAATAATAATGTTTCGAACTAATGTTTCGTTGAGATATCCTTATAGTTGAAACAGCCCCGAGCTAATACCGCGAATTTACATTACAATTTTCGAACGATGGACTCAACACCTCGCTCCGCGAATGTTTGATATATGCACACATGTTGAATACTTACAACTAATTCTTCACGTGGAAAATAGCAAATGTGCTTAAGAACGTGATATATACAAGCGTAATGTATACGTACAACGTGTATGTATACATTTGACGCGTCCAATTAAACAAATCCAGTAAATTAGTGTTTTCTTGTTAACTCAAACTCCGTGTTTGAACAACGTCAGAATATGTACATTTGCAAATGAAACTATTGCGTGTATGTAGATTCGTTAAAAAACAGAATAAAATATAAAATCCAATTAAATAGCAGCAAAATAAAATAAAATTTTTTTCAAATTAAATAGCAACAAAATAAAATAAAATTTTTCTCGAATTAATAACTAATGCAAGTAAGGCTTGTATGTAGAAATACGGTTGTACAATACATACCGTTAAAGTAAAAATTTTGCGGATGTCGCAATAATCGATAACAGGGTAGAGTTACAGTGTTGTATGGTTTTATACAAAAATTTGGCGTGTGCATTCAGGGATCAGGGCAGAACGAGGTGCAACGAATATAAAATCAAACCTCTCTGAAACACAGAGGGACCGTAACTTTTGTGTAAAATCACTGATCCAAGGGTTAATTTAGCGAGCGCTAGCACGTGTCGCTATAAAAATTTATGCGTCAATGATGCGCCATGAATATCGATTCTTGGCGTATTTTTAGCGATTCTTGTCATCTACTGAATGTATAAAATGAATTATCAAGGATTATTTACTCGTTAATCAGAGCAATTTAACGAACGATTCTTCTGCGATAAAAAAATTTATGAAATACAGAAATTGCGATAAATTAAACGTTGATTAAATTAATTCCTTTATGATAATTTAATGGTAATTTTGTTGCTTTATTACCAGTTTTAAATGGTATACTTTACATGTGAAACTGGCAGCATTCAAAGAGCATTTAAATTAATTTTAATATTATATCAAAATCCATTTAATTTTAATCTTTAAACGTACATATGTGACACGAGAACGATAACAAAATAATGGTTTATAGTATTTTTATTTGGCAAACAATTTTGCTTATTTAAGTTCTTTAAATAGTTATTGATAACATATGTCCTTTAATTAAAAAATAGAGACTTAATGATTTCTTTTTGTAATTGCAGTCTCGGAATTCCTCTAAGGGAATTATTTAATAATAATAATAATTTCATATCTCAATGATCTTAACGTCGAACCAAGGTGCAAAAAGTTCTATGATACTGTCAAGCTTCACTAAAAATCTTTTAAACGTTTTTCCTTCCTATCTTTTAAACGATAAAATCATTACGATCGTCCCCGGCGACTGAAACGAGAGGAGATTCTAGTTTAGCCGCGAGACAATAAGAAGTCGCGAGAATCCAGCGGATAAGGTAGAAGAAAGTGGAATCGCCATCGTCGAAAACGCGGAACGAGAGACCGTCGCGAAAGAACCGTAGGCAGTGGCTACAAAGCCGATGGAACATGAGTTTCCAGCTCGACGTGGCGAAAGAAAGGGACAAAAAAGAGTGGAAAAAAGCGCAGAATTGCGAGCAGCCCCAACCGACGAAAGAATGGGAAAAGTTAAGGAACGATGCGACTTGTCCTGGAAAAAGGAGTAGTTTCGCTTCGCTCGGATGGGATTTCGGACTATTTAAATCGTTCGCTGCGCGAATTCGAGCGTTCGCTTTCTATCCTCGTCTATCTCTTTTTCTCACGTTTGCTCGAGCGCGACGATGGTAGTAAGTATAAGATGGCACGATAGCACGGGTTGCACCCAAAACGAAAAAAGCAACCCGGCAAACTACCTACTTAATTCTACTCTCCTCCACGCTTCGCCTGGATATTTCGTGTTTTCAAGTGAAAAATGTATGCTTGCTCGCACGCTCATTCCTCTCAGAGTTCATCGGTAATGACGTGCAGCATGAATCTTAAATACTTTTTTAATTAAAAAGTTCGATAAATTTTTAAATTATGGTACTCTACACAAAAAAATGTAATTTAATAAAATTAAAATTTGATCTTGAATATGGAAAATAAAATATTAAAGATAGGATGTTCGCTCTTTTGAGAGATATTTAAAATATTAAAAACTCGGATAGAGTGAGCCGCTTTATTATGTAAAATTCATAAAATTAATTATGACGTTGATAAGTTACGGGGAAAATATTTTAAAATTATATTATTGACAATATTCAATATAATATTATAATGACATGCTGCATTTTAAGAAAGAGATATAATTGTTACTACATTCTTGAATCTAAATTTTAGCTCTTTTTTTCAGCAAATGTAATATTTCTCTTTTGTTTTCAGTCTTATGTAGTAATCGTATCAATACAACATTATTTAAACAAATAAGTATTACAAATAAAGAAAAAGATCAAAAAGAATATGTAAAGTGATTGTAGCAATTATTCAAGGTACCATATTACATTACGCGGAACAAATTCCCAATGCGGAAACTTTTTCTGGTTTATTGAGACCAAGTGCAATAGCTTGACAATTGAATCAAGAGGTTTAAGAGATCAAATATACCAAGTTCTCCGCAGCCGCTGCACGGAAGAATGTCGTAGCGTGGCCGTAGCAGCCGCTGGCGAATCTAGGTCGCGCAGCAGATGATTCCCAGGAAGCGAAGCGAAACTTCGCCGGAGCCGGGTTACAGCTTCGGGATGTCGGTCCGCTTGTCCGCGACCGCATTCATTAGCGGACTTGAAATTGCGGCGATCCGCGCGAATGTGACGGTCAAATTGGCTATGATAGCGCCGGAGGAACCGGATATAGAGACGGGGGCAGCGTCCGGCGGATATCGCGGAGATTTTCCAGGCACGCCGAGATCGAGGTAGCAAACCCCCGGCGAGGAATAGAACGGTGGAGAGGGGTGGCACTGACACCACGACCTACATACAGGCCATTGTGCTCATACTGTATATCCCGGTCGGTTACGTCATCGCACAGCCGCAATGTCGAGTCCGGATTTTGGACTCGTGAAGGCAGCGCAAAGACGATCACCGATGAACGTGGATTGGAAACGTTCCGTTCTGTTGTTCGTAGTTGCAAGAAGAAATCCGATTGACTTTTAGAATAAAACTCGTCTCAATCCAAAATCACGATTGCAAGGGAAGAATCGCAGGTCTATTGGATCACTCGCAGGTCTATCTATTCTTTTGCAATGAGTTTCTCCAATGTTCTTTTTTTCACAGTTATTTCAAGTTAGCCGTTTCTTTGGTCATTTTGGTCTATCAGCTCTTCTAGCAATAAAGATAAAAAGTGCTTCGTATATATTTAGTAAAAGTCATATTTTTATTTCATCACGACTACCACTTTCGTGCAATAAAATATTGGATGCGCATTTGAGTATAGACGATTTTATCTATGGAGTATTTAATTTACTTATGGAACATTTAATCTACTTTTGAAGCACATTCTTGAAAATGAACCGAATTATGAATATGAAATCATCTTGTTACAGCTATATTTTTATGCTGTTTTTCGCAGCGAGTTTTCCATCTGCGCCCGAGGTATGAATATTTAGTCGCTTCGTTATAGAGAAAATAAAGATACAATCTGTTGCGAGATATTGAAAGTTACATAGGATCTACATATTTATATTGTAAGAAGCTAGTTTATCATTCTTCGAGGATATTAAGCGTTTCGCTGAAGATCCACTGCCATTCTTCGCGGTGGTTCTTTATTAAAATGGTTGCTGCCTTGTTGCGCTAACACTTTTCTCGACATCGTACTTTCAAATGAAATAATGAGCGGCGGAGATTGCACCCGTGCCGCAACTGCGTTCTATTGCTCGGCGTGCTGTATAATCGAGTTGCGTCATCGGCCGATGGCGCAGCTGCAATGCCCGGATTCTGGCCTGGGCACAGCAAACTTGGTTCTTGATCGTTTTCAAGTGGCGCATGCTCGGCACAGTACTAGAGAACCTCGTTCATTCCTCCTTTTTCCTTTCAAACACTATTTTTTTCGTCGTTTTAACGATCTAATGAAGACAAAGGGCCGAAAAAAAAGGTTAGCACTTGAGCAAATCGAAAGAAAACCCTTCTCATCATTTGCGTTTAAAGTCCACTAAAGAATGATCGTACTGTACGATCAATAGAGAACGGAATATGATCAATTAAGGATGCAATGTTTGTAATTATGAGTTAAAGCGTAATAATTACAAAATTCTAAAAAGTATTGAGAGAAATATGTGCTACATTGGATCTTTTTTTTAACGAAGATCGCTGACGAACTGCTTATTCATCAGAAAATGTTTCTTTACGAAACAAATATATTTATCCTCTTTTTATTAGTAAATAGCATTAAGAAACTTGAAAGATATTAATGAGAAGAAAAATCCTGAACTCTCGATATTAAATTCGTTTGTCAAAGAATCCATTATTAATATATTACTAAAATCTACATGAAAAGAACGATTTTGCTAAGAGATCTAAAATTTTGCTGAATATATATCAGAAAATAATTTTGTTGAAATCTTAAAAATAATGAGCAATGCTGCAAAAAAATTTTGATAGTCAATTAGTTTGAGCGTTCTACATTCTATTATTTTGATAGTTCAACAAAATTACTTTTCTGATCTGTATTCAGCTAAGATCTTTCAGCAAAGCCGTTCTTTCCGCACAAGAGAGCAACATTTTTAACTACGTTTCTGTTTTAAAGTTGTAACTATCTGGATTTATTACTGTAGTTTGTAGTGGCGATTGTATCGATCGGGCAAATATCAATAAACCCGAAAATAAAATATTCAATATTGAAATTTTATTGCGCCATCGCTAACGATGTCAGAGGTGCCGACTCGTCGGATACGCTTCTCACCGCGTCGCGAGATCTTCTCGCACGGCGGGCGCGTCGTTTACCCCTGTAGTTGAATGCGGAACACGACGTGAATCTTCCGGAGGCACGACAGGAGCGCGAAATCTCTAAATTTATGCAGATTGCACGCGTGCAATTGCACATGAACGCGACTCTATTTACCCACGCTTGGACGCACCGTGCGGCGCAAAACAATCGGGAAAACGTCGCTTGCTCAGAGCGCACCTTCTTCCGAAATTTCCATCCCAGCTGTTAAACGAGGCCTCTAAATTAAGCTGCAGCAATCTGGCTAGAGCAATTAGAAGCAAACGGTTTTATAACTTGCTTCTTTTTTCCCTTAATTTGAAGTGCTTAAGCATTACGCGTCACTTTCCATTAATGGTCATTAACTTTGCTATTGTATCGTTGGCCCAACAAGTCTTGATCGTATCATGAAATAGAGAATATTCTAGATGCAATATTAACAACAGATTTTTGAATACACGGAGTGAAACGGAGTGAACACGAAATGAAAGAACGGTTTTACTGAAATTTAGTTAGATATAGATAAAAAAAGTAATTATGTTGAACTATCAAAATAATTATGTAGAACGCTCCAACTAGTTGCTAGAATATTAAAATTTTTTGCAGCATTGCTCGTTATTTTTAAGATTTTAACAAAATTATTTTCAAATTTGTATCTAACAAAATTTTAGATCCTTCAGCAAAATTATTCTTTCCGTGAGTATGTAATATCAGACTGTTATGAAGAATTGAGCGCATCATACATGTACGATGCTAGTAGCGATCGTGTTCAGAGTGTTGCAGAGTGTGTGTGTGTGTGTGTGTGTGTGTGTGTGTGTGTGTGTGTGTGTGTGTGTGTGTGTTTTGTACGTAAAAAATAAAAATACTTTTTTCTTATATCATAACTTATTATTCATAAATTAATATTTAATGTTAACTCTGCAATATAATATATTCATTTAAAATTGTTTTAAAGTTACTGTTTATGTTTGAAGTCTCTTTTCATTTGAGTGCATAATAATCTACAAAATTACTTTTTTAAAAAAGGTAGAAAAGTACACACGCTCGCTATATAAAAAATTTGATATAAAAAACTAGCAATTTGTGTAATTACCAGTAAAATTAAATATAATTATTGTACTTATGTCTGTATATATTATAATAAAATTTAAGATGTAAATTAGTATAGTAATAATATTTTGTGTCTTTTTTATTACGTTTGTTTATCATATTATATTTTCTATACAATTCAATTTAATTTCTCTCTTTTTGTTTTCTTAAATTATAACTTCATCAATTACAAATTGATTTGTTTATATTATTTATAATCGTAGATTATGTAGACAAGTATGTAGTAATTATATTTTATTTTACTAACAACTAAAAATTGGCTCTAGTTTTTATATCAAATTTTTTGTATGGTGAGCACATACTTAGTGTCGTTTTTTCTATCTTTTTTAAAAAGATAATTTTGTATAAATATCATATCTGTTTTTAGTAATTTAACAAGTATACATTGACAAAAAGCCATATTTGGAACTTTTCTTAGTATTTTATAATAAAACATAATTAACTTTGAATTTATTGATATATTTTTACAAATGTCGTTATATAAAGCAATATCAGTAATAATTATTTTTTAACAATTTTTTGAAGAAAATGTGTGTGTGTGTGTGTGTGTGTGTGTGTCTGTGTGTAAATATCTTTAGCATCTTTAGATCATAGTTTACACTGAAAAGAATAGTTTTGCTAAAAATTTAGCTAGTTACAAATCCAAAAATAATTTTGTTAAACCATTAAAATAATTATGTAAAACGCTCAAATTGAAAAAATTGCTAGAATGTTAAAAATTTTTGCAATATTGCTCATTATGCTTGAACATCCTACATAATAATTTTAATAGCTCAACAAAATTATATATTTTTAAATCTGTATCTAATTAAATTTTTAGATTAAATTTTTTACTTCACCAAAATCTTTCTTTCCGTGTATACCTTTTAAAAAGCAACATCTAAATTTAAATAAACAGAGCAATACAGAGCTCCTCTCAATATCTTCTTATTCTCAACTTACTTTCTCCCTCTTACTATTACCTTTTCTATACCTACTTTAATAACTAAGTTTCTTTCTTCCCCTTCATTCCTTCTTTTCATTTTTTTCTTACATTTCTCTTAACCTTTATTACAGAAATAATATCCATACAATATTTGTCAATGTTAGTTATTCTTCTACAATCAGCTATATCATTTTCTTCTTTTTAATTAAATTTTTAAAAAATTTTTGATCATCTCTTTCTATTCAATTATTATCGTAGTTCAAAGAATAATGATATAATTTTTGATCATTTTATTTATTTTTTGATTATATTTTAAAATTATCTTTATTCTACTTAATATCTTACTTTTAGTTAGAACGACAACGTATACAGATAGTACAATTTAACATTTTTACATCTAAGAAATACGTTTATATTTTTTATAATGTATAATTACCACCGCATGTATAATTACCATTTTCATTATATTAGACAACTATTGAAATCATTATCGTTATATGTACGATAATTTTAAAATTTGCGTACATGTATAATATTTATAATATCTTGTGTATAATATTTTTCATATTGTTTGTCTTTATTCAATTTTATCTGCTCATTGAAGATGATCACATTTAAAATCAAAACATATGACATTGTTATTAAATTATGTTTCTAATATTTGAATTGTACTGATACAACTAACTTGATTTGTTAGCCCTTATTTTATATTTCATTTCTTTGATTTTTAATATATTGAGCCTTGAATATTGTTTTATTTTAATTTATTGAAAAATTATTTTTCAAAGAATTTATGACAGCGGTAAATATTCAGGCGATAAAGAAATCGCGTTTGCACAAATTGCCTGATTGGACATAAATTCGATTCCGCGCGTACAAAGTAAATTTATTTAACGATAGTTGCGACATTTCTTTTGACCTCATTGATATCTCATATATATTAACGATAAATTGGACATTAGCAACAGTCGAAAATTTGCAAAGACAGAATACGGAATAATCATGATTCTGAAAAGTGCGACGATATTTCTGTGTATTTTAATCAGTTTAACAGTATGTCAGTATTCTAAAAATCAGTATCCTGAATTTATATACACACCTAAAAACGTCACGTATCGACAAAGCTGATTCTATCGCGACGATCGGTGAGCAAAAACAAAAATCTTATGTATATTTTAAAAAATTTTAATTTATCTTATCAATAATTTGATGATTACTTGCTGCAAATTTGCATTATTTTTGCTTATGTCAAATGGAAGTTTTCTTTTTAATAAAATTCGAATATATTTGTAGCATCGTTAATGCAATCTAATAATTACGATAATATTTATATATATATATATATATATATATAAGTAATCTACTTCAAAAAATGTAATTTCATACGTGACTTTCGCACATAATTCGCAATACTTTTACCGAAGCTTTTACGAAGACAATAATCGTCTTGCTACATTGCTATATTGACGTTTTTCCTAAACGACAAATTAACCAGAATCTAGAATAGCGGGCGGAGATTATGTGAAGCTCGGAGACTTTCCGTACATGGCAGTAGTGCATCGACTTTTGGGTTACAGAATAGTCGAGCCATGCAGTGGCACGATCGTATCCAGAAGATGGGTTCTTACAGCCGGTCATTGCGTAATAGATTATACACCACGAAGATTTTTTGTAGTGTTCGGTGTCATCGATAAATCTAACATAAATTACAATTTTCTTCGAGGCCCCGGTGTATCAATGATCGTGACTCAAGTGTTTATACATCCGTACTACAACAAACTGAGTGAGAACGATATTGCTTTACTCTATATGCCGCAAGATATCCCCTTTTCCAGTAAGTATATTTAGATTAATATTTTTCTTCCTTTCTTCTTATTTATATGTTGATGTTATTGAATATCTTAATTGAGCAGAAACCATTAGCTATCGAGCAGTTCGAACCTCAAAGGCCCCTATTATTCTTCAGATAAATTTTGAAATAAAATGCAAATGTCGAAAAAACAAAGAGAAAACGGATTTATTCAAAATCGAAAGAGTTAATTAATTTTAACGCATTTTTTACATTTAAAAATGGCGATGATATATTCACTCTCTGACCACCCTGCCCGATTGGGTTTATTACTCTACATGAAAAATACGCGCAAAAAGTGAACAACATGTAAATTACATACAACAAATAGTCTTATAAATATGAAAAAGAGATTCGATATATTAATAAAATGGTATTGTATATTATGTTTATCTCCTTTTACAATCTTTAGTACATACAAAAAAATACTACAAATTGTTAAACTACTAAAAAAAGTATTAAATAAAGAAGTATTACGAATATCATGTCGCAATATTGATTTTAAAAAATAGTTAAATATTATATATTTCCTCATTTTAGACACTATTCAGCCTATAACACTCGCTTATCAAGACGAAAATTTTGCGAGACAAATTGCTTATGTAATCGGTTGGGGAAAAGATGGTACGACTAACAGATATACAGTGAAATTGAAGTACACTATACTTCCAATTATAAGTAATCAGGAATGTAAGCGATTCTGGGTCATCAGCGACCGGCACATTTGCACGGCTCCAGGATTAGGACGAGACGCTTGTCATGTAAAATAATCACAAAAAAAAACTAATTTGTAATGTTATAAAATAAATCTCTAAGTAGAAGTGTATATTATTAGTAATAGCTACAAGTAATATAGCAATAAATAGAAGTGAATAACAATATAAATTAACTTAAATCGTTTTAGTAAATAAATTTCTATGATATCTTTTTGATAAATTTATTATTTGATATTTTATTTCTAGGGTGACAGCGGCGGCCCTCTCGTTGTAAGAAAAAATGGCAGAGACCTTCAAATCGGTATTGTGAGTTACGGAGATGAATTTTGCCCTGGCAACTTACCCGGAGTGTTTACTAAAATATCCTCATTTATATATTGGATTCGCGAAGTTACAGAGTTTGCTGCAAAATCATATATTCTGTAATGTCATTTATTCATGTTTTAATATCATTATTCCGTAATTTGAATTAATATTAAAAAAACGATATTAAAATATTTAATGCAAGTACATCTTTTGTGAAACTTCGTGCATTAGAAAACAATGTAAAATATAAAAAAACAAAGATCGCATAGCTATCAAAGGTATGATAAGACCAATATGCTACATTGCCACATTATCGATTATAAATAGGTGCAAAAGAAGAAAGAAAGAGAAATATTAATTTAAATGTACTTACTGGAAAGGGATACATTATGCAAAGTAAGGCAATACTGTTGTAGCTCTATGCATAGTACGGGTGTATAAACGTTGTCATCGCTATATTGGAGCTTCAAAGGAAAATAATAAAGTATTACTTTCTTAATTAATCAAGAAAATAATGCATTTATTATTTTCTGTAATCGATAATGTGGCGTACTTAAGTTTATTTTACATTATTTTAATTTATAAAAATAATTTTAATTAAAAATAGATTTAATTAATACTTTCTGTGTTTTACTGTAATTAATATAATATAATAAGAATATAACATAATACAATGAAAGGAGCATTTACATTGGGTTGCTGGAGTGTATTTGCAAATTTGAGGAACAAATATTTTACATAATCAAATATTTAAATAATTTAAATAATTTAATGATGCATTTTTTCTATTTAATAAAGATCACATGCACAAAAAATATTTTATTTTATTTATTTTTAAGTTAAGTAAAGCAATTTTTGTTACATATTTCAGAACTTCGAAATATAAAAAGTAAAATATAAAATTTACCAACAAATGTTAGCGACGTGAATATTGTTTACGTCTTTTAATTTTTATTATGCAATAAATAATGTTTTTACCATTGTTCCTTAACTTCTTATTAAACTGAGATACATATATGCTCGAACAGACAGATATTTATTTAGTTCTCTAATTTACAATAAGAAGGAGCATATTCTTCTATTCTAGCATGACTTACTCATAAATTCGGATCATCTCGCAGCAATTGGCATTAATTGATCGATTGTCAAATCAAACACATGCGACAATTAATTGTCCATCTCTCGCAATTTCACGCGTAGCTACAACCTACCCGTGACGCGAATGATTTTAATTGATGTGACATTGACTCGACGAAATTCGACACATGAACTTCATTTCATGTGCCCGCGGCAATGCATAACAGTCGGATACTCGCTCGTTTAACACATTCGTAAATCAACAGCAATTACCGCTGCTTCACATATTCGCAATAATAATGTGCGAGCCGAAGGGCTTAAAACATAGAATAAATATATGCTCGACAGCCGCGTTTTCGCAATTCGTTCGCGTAAAAGCACCACTGGTGACTTGTCCTCGGTCGAGATACGAACGATTGTCCCGGGAGAGCAGGGGGAAGGACGGTTAACAACTATCCAGCGGACTCTCTTTTCGCCATTCCCTCTGGGACCGAAGGGAAATAACCGTGTTTCCTCCTTCCATCCACAGTCATTACCAGCTATCGCGCGAGGGTATGACTTTGGGCTCGTGGACCGTGTATAATAGCCACTTCGTTCCGCGCCATTGTGACGTCGTCTTTAAAAGCTCGCAGGATAGTCGACGAAATGCTGAATAAGCGAAGCCATTTGACGTCCCCTTACGCGTTTCGATTATGTAACAGCAACCCTCCTTTCGGTAAGAAGACTCTTGTTGTTAGTTCAGAAAATCGCGCTTCCCGACGTAGTTTCCAAGTGGGTTTTCGGTTCAGTATATGATTCATGATTATTTATGACACTTATACAAAGTGCAATTCATCAAATTGCAAAAATTAAATAACAATCTCTTCAATTACATATAAGATAGTATACATGTAATAGTTAATAAATAGTTTCCGTTTTAAATAGATGCGCTCTTGTATATCGTCTCAAAGCAATGATTAACTTGAATTGAAGTAAATCAGTCGAAGTCATCTCGTCAATTCGATAAAACAGACACGGTCCATTTGATCCTTGCTATTATACCATTTGTGTTCTACTTCTAAAGTTTACGGAAGTTTCCGGTTTTCAGTAAATGCGAAGTTTGTTACCAGCTGCGTCAGCAGCCTTAATTCGTGATCGTTTGGAGTACCTAATACAGTGACGAAAATTTCCGTCGGATTAATTTATTTAAACAATATGTGAAAATTCAGAACATATTATTCATTGAAATTTATCGAAAAATTCCAATTTATGAAAAGATCTTATTGTTAGAACAACGATAGAGATAGAGAATTCGTTCTAACAATGACAGAAACAAAGAGAGAGAGAGAGAAAGAATAAAAAAAAGAAAGATAAAAAAAGATGGAATTAAATATCCTAAAAAATAGTAAAATCTCCTTTTCAATATTAACATTACGATTTTATGAGTTTTAAAACTTTGTTCAAGGTGCTACGTAATTTAAATTTAATTTTAATCTTTTGCAATATTGCAATATCTCGATTTTGCATCTCATTTCTACTTCTTTTTCTCAGAAATTATTGATGTTTTCATCGGCGTTAAACAAAAAACAATCATCTTAAATTTTTGTCTTGGCTAGCAAGGGATTCTCGACTGTAACAGGCCTTCCTTTTCATTCACTGTTCGCTCATCATCTACCACAGCACCTTGTAGCATTCGGATAGCCTCATTTCAGTCGACCGAAAGTACTTGCACATAATTGCGAACGGTATATGCGCACACCGTAGGAATGTAGACAATTTGTCTATATTCTGTCATCCATTGAATAATCGAATAAAAAAAAAAGATATTTAATAATTTCAAAATCTGACGTTATAAACGCAGTAAACAATTTTCAATATATTGTATCAAAAATAAGACACAAATTAAGATTACATCAATTCTCATTTAACAAATTTTATCTTAATCTTCGAGATTTACGTATGTATTGTATACATAGAGAAGCTTACGTGACAAATGTAAGTATTTCGACTTAGCTAACTTCAGCAATACGTTTTGTAAGTTTTAAAGTATTCGAAACGTCGATAGTATCGGATAAACGAAATGGAAGGAAGTATTAAGCGCGAAGAAGAGATACCGTGGAGGTATCATTTGCAACGATATATGGCCGTTTGAATACCTACAGATTAACCATTTAATTGCGTTCCAGGCGTTTATCCTGCAAAACTTGCGAGCATGAATGCTTCAGGCGGACAGGTATGCGCGGCTTTAAGTTTCACGATGCTCCTACGAGGTTTTACGATCAACGGACCGGACGAAGGCTTGATCCAGGATTCGAATACGGTGTTGGCTGGCTCCAACGTCTATCTGAAGCCGACACTCCACAGATGTTGTTTTCGGTTTGATCCCGTCTTACTCGATAAGTCTATTCAATGGAAGGGGGAAATCCACACTCCCAACACATGCTACTTTGCTATAAAATGTTCAAATCTTTTCCAACATCCATCTCATTTCCAAAAAATGCATTTATATTTATCGAAAAAGAGAGAGAGAGAGARAAAGAATCTAAAAAAATAGATGTCATAAAATTTATATAGAAATATGTCAAAATATTTTTTAATAAAAACTTTAGCAAAATTTGTTTACAAGAAAAAGAATTAAACATTTAAATTATGCATTTAAAGAAAAGAAATTAAAAAATTAAAGTATTTCTATTAATTTTAATTTCTTATAATTTTTTTTTTATGTCAATTTAATAAAGATATTTTAATTCAAAGATAAGGGTAAAGTAAATAAATTTTTTAATGCAATATATCTTGCACTTAGAAAAAAAGCGAGCAAGAATGAAAGCGAAATCGGGCTTCTTTAGCGAAAAATGAAGAAACTTGGTGGATTTCGATGGATCATTCCTATTACGAGGATTTTAGGCGAAGTACGAAGCGAAACGAACGACCGGCGGATCGAAAATCCACTGATATTCGTGCTGTTCGGTAGTCGGTGGAATAGGAAGTCGAACTTTATAGGTTCGTAGGAGCTTTCTTGACGTTTTCACAAGATATATTACATCTTCCGATGCAACTGACGATCGAGAGTTTCCTGCCAGTGCTATTTCTCGATGCAAATTGAGAACATTTAATATATGCATTTGAAATGAATTTTAATTGAAAAACTGCTTTCAATACTTAAATTCAAGCAGCAAAGTGGTATTCCAATTCATGTAATAAATGATTTTATCTTGATTTTATCTTGTGATATTATCTTTGGCACTATGTTATATCAGGGATAAACGTGGGAATATACAAATAAAGTTAAAAATGTATGCGATTTCTTTTTAAGCGATTTCAAAGATACGCGACATTCTTCGCAATTAAAAAATTATAAATCTACAGTTAATGAACTCGAGAGTCGAGTTCTATTTACATACTAATTGATACTTTTAATCTAATTACATATTTTGCAAAATTGTTGCTCGACAATTCGCAATGAAAGTAGAAACTCTTAGACGGGAAACATTTATCTGTCCAGATTTTTCGCTTCATTGATGTCATATTTATTACATGCCAAGCAAAAACCACAGTCGCGAGAAAGTAGCACGCCGTTATCGAGCCATGCACGAACGCGATGCAGCTGCATCTGTATCCAGACTTTGTTCGGAACGGCAACTCACAGTTTCCGATGTAAGTGGAAGAGAGATGGGATGTGGGTGAAACGAGAAGAAAAATAAGTTTAATGGGTCAGGATGCAAGAGGCGCAGCTGCGATCTTTGACTATTGAGAGGCGAAGAATGGACGGAAAAAATCTGTAGAATTATTATTCAAACCGGGCTCTCTCTCTCTCTCTCTCTCTCTCTCTCTCTCTCTCTCTCTCTCTATACATATATATATATATATATCTGTTTCTCAATCTCGCCAACTTCCACGAACTTATAACAACTACGCTTTCTTGAACTCCTCTCTCGTTATCGCATGGGATAAATATGCGATTTACATCGACAATGCCGCGTAGACGTGCATTGCTCATCTGAATTGCAACTAAATCCTAGATTGTTTCATTTTTTAGTGCAGAAAAGTTATATCTGTAAGATATTCGTTATATTCTTGATCCACAAAACAAAATGGTTAATGTTAAGACTTATGCATACTATTAAATTTTATATATACTCTCTAAATAGGAATCAGTGTATTATTCACTGATTTGCGGTGCTATACTTATAACTGTGTTATTAGTGAGTATTCACTGTTTCTCAGCGATTTTGATTAAGAGGGGAATACTTTCACTAATCGGAATCGGTTTATTATCACTGAAAGACAGTGCATATTTCACTGATTGATATAGTTATAAGTATAGCACTGAAATCAGTGAAATTTCACTGATTTCGATTTAGAGAGTAAAGTTTCTGTTCAATAATATAAAAATATATAGATGTGTACAGCACATATATTTAATAAAAATATACAGATCCCCAAATTATATAGATTACACACACTTTCAACTTTTTTTTTGAAAAAGATCAGATGACACTTTGCTTCACATTTCTAGTTTGCCTTATCTTGTTCTTTTTTCTCTTTTCATCTTCTTGATACTTGAGACTTGCAGAGTATCTTGTTTTTATGCAGTGTTTGCAATATACGATGGTATTTTTAATCATTAAAAAATGCAATACTGCTGTGTAATGCTTGCATTAACGATAGTAGAACAAAGTCAAATAATAAAAAAATAATTAATATTATAATTCACCATGTAACGTCTCGAGAGGATATTCGCACAAGATCGATTCTCGTATATTCTGTATTTTATCGATTTGCATTTCAGCTCGATATCCGATACGTATATGTATATTTACTAAATTTACTAACGAACCAATATCGCGATGGGCGATACATTTCGCGCACTGCGCGTATATCAATTAATAATTATCCTATTAAGTAATTTCAACATTCGACCGTTAAAACGCTAATATCACCCGTTATTAGTCTCGTCGGTCTATAAACGCCAACGCACATGTCGTGAACAAGCGAGCTCTTCCGCAAAACGCCCGTATTTTATTGACACGCCCCCCCTCATTAAGGTAGCGTGCGCTATGCGCGATAAAAACGCCGAGACCTAATTTCCCCGCGACAAGTCGCGCTAAACAGTCACCTTTACTCCTTAGGTGGTCATTATTTCTTGGACGATTACGTTATCACGTCGCGACGTCGGCCGCGTATCAATGTCGAGAATCACGGACGATTAATTGCGCGAGGCTATCACGGCAGTTGCCTAAATTAGCTTACAGATTAGCCCTTTCGCACTTAGTGCCCGCTATGATGGACATCCCTCAATGTAGCTAGTATGTAGAATCATGCGAAGTAATTGAGATATAGTCATGATAAATTTTTATAATAGCAAAAGATTAATAAATGTTAAATTCGCTAATGAGAAAATAATGAAAATACAATTATACTTATAAAATTATGGAGCATCAAGAACCATTGAAAAATAGTGAAGAAAATAGTTATAAATTCCAAATTCACATTTCAGATAGAAACTCACTCGAAATTCGAATTTTCCTCTTAAATAAACACTGAAGATCCAATAGCCGTAAGTTCACGTTTGTTGCGGTTTGTCCAAAACCAGGCACTAATCATGATCACCGTCACTAGCGTCATTAATTGAGGTAATACTAATTACCAAAAGCTTCGTCCGTTCTGACACGATGATACGATGATACGCTCGGTAATAATTAATGAGCTAGAAACTTTGGTTGTTCCATCAGCCGTAACAATACGCACCGATGCGGAGCACGGTGAGGCAAGAAGATGGCGTTTCTCATTAGACAAACTGTTTCGCAACAGACACTGATGAATCATTAGTCGAATCATTAGTCGACTTGGCAAATACGTAACAGATTTTAGGCAAGCTGCGCGAATGTCACATTGCACTGATGAGCTAATATATATGTGTGTGCGCAAGTAATAATGTTCTAATCAATTATGAGAGCGCGATGAAATGCGTTACATTCGAAGTATTCGCAGACACAAAAAACTATATCATCTAAATTAATTCGCAACCAATAACTATGACACAAAATCATAATTCGTAATAAGATCTATGCAGCGATTGTTTCATAACTAGTTACATTGTTAGAATACAAAAAATATTTCTGATTTTTATTCATACTTTTAGATTTATACATTTAAATTTAAAAAAATATGGAGAATTCTAAAGAAATCCTAAGAAGCATGTAAAGTATTAATAATTTTTTTTTTTATATATTTTATTTCTGCAAACCTACTTGGCTATCGTTATATAAAACTGGCATTTCACAATAATTTAATAATTAAAAATTAAATAAGAAAATAAAAACGATACAAGCAAAAACAGATCGAAAAGCGCTAAGTGCAATTCGTTGCGAAATTACGATTTCCTTTCAAAGCTACAGGAAGTCGGTAGCAATTTCTACAGTTCTTCGCGCGAAACTACCGGTCGGTTTTCACGACTGGTTTCAGCGGAGCGAGGCAGTACGTCATTTCCTCGTAATATCCATCCTTTCGTTCTCTTTTCTGTCTCATGGCAGGCTTTTGCTCTGACTCGTCCAAGTATAAGACAAGTCTGTATGTAGTACAAGTCACATTTCGAGCTATAACTTCTGTAATCAAGCGGCAGTCGACGAAAGAGATATGAGAACTACTGGGAAGACGAATGAAATTGGAAGTAAATCATATGTCGGATAGCGTAGGAAAGAGTACCTTAAACGAAACGCGAAAATGTGTATCGTTTCTCTTTGATTTGACTTTTCGCATGTGTCTGACATATATAGTTAAAATATTTTTAAAGAGTTTGTTTTTTCTGTACTTAAAACTGTATTTAACATAAAGTATTTATCTATATCTAATTTATTGTTTTACTTTATACTTTTAGTTATTTTAATATTTTTATATGATAATATATGTGAATTCTTCGTATTTGCTCATAGTTCCGAAAAGCTTTGCCTGATATCTAATTTACGATTCTTGATGTATCGTCGAAATGAGTAAATCCGTAATGAGTAATCACATTTCACGCTTTTATTCTTCTCGTTATCTCTCCCCTTTATTCCTGAAAAGGAAGTAAAATTTTTATGTTCGTCTGCAGCAAGACAAGAATAGTTATGGACACTTTGGCAAAAAAAAAGTCACGGAAACTGATCGATTCCGACACAATCCGGAACACGCGAGGAAATGGACGTCTCTGATTTCCAGTAGTGGAAACAGACGATGACGCCAGACACTCACCGATTCTGCCGATAGCGATATCTAAGCGACGATTGTAAGGTGTAACAGTAGATGCGTTTGTCAATACGTCGATATGGCTTGAAAAAGTGGAAAGGCGTGAATTTTTGAAACATGTTATACCTCCAGAAGGCGATTACGTATATGTTTATATAAGCAGAATTTTTTTAAATATCTTATCAAATTACATAATGTTTCTAGAAATCTAGGACTGTTTATAAATTATATTATAACTTGAAAGAATAGAATTTGCTGCGCTTTTTTACAAAATCCGTTCTATAATAACGGCGTAGAGAGTAATTAGAAAATTCTCTCAAGCGCAATATAAGCAAAGTCGATAAGTCCGTGACTACTAATCCATAGGCAAACGCGGTCGTTCAATTATCCCGTATCCGGATCGTTCCCTAGAGATCTGGTCTCCGGAGATACGACGGACGGATTGGCACTCGTCGTAAACGTCGAAAAGAGCGGAACAGTGACGAGGAAGAGAGGTACGTCGATCGAAACGAAGACTCAAAAGCGAGTCGTCGGTATTGGTGAAAGCGATGCGTTATCATCGTTATATACCGAAGGCCATGTCCCGTTATCGCATTTTATCAGAACCTAAACCGTTGAAAACCAACCTCTCACTATCGTTTTCGCGACAGCTCCTCTTTCCATACGCGTTTTCTCCATCCAGTATGTTTGCCTAATTCGATTCCGCGCCGCCGAGCAATGTAATAAAAATAATGGAATTCACCTGGCAGAACGATAGCTCGAGTTGTGATAAAAATACAAAATGAAAACAAGAAAGATGGAAGAATAAGCAAACGAGAGAAGGAGAAAGACTGCTATATTGCATATTACAAAATAATTCCTGTATTTTAATATATATATGTCATGTCATAGCGATACATTTCATTTGATAATCGCACAAGCATACATTCTATTCACAATTCCTGAAATAATGAATCAGTAATGATGTAACTGCCAAGTGTGACACTGCAAAATACGAACAATTGATGTACTCAGTTTCATCCATTATAATAGTTAAATGCATATAAAATGTAAATGTTCCGAAAATGTCAGTCGCGTGGAATATTCTCAAATTATAATAAATTGATGGAAATATGAGATCCTATCCTTGAAATAAGTTAGCATATAAATAAAAAAATTTTTTAAATATTTTAAATAAATAATAGTAAAAACTTGATAAAAGAAGCAATAAAACAAGAATTGAGACCGAAAGAGAATGTATTTCAGAGCACGTCCACTCTATTTCACAATTTTTCTAATCTGCGAGAAATGAAGCGCATTATGAAGGTTGTTTCGTTGGAGCACCAAGCTGGATGAACGTGAAAGAAGTGGATTTGGGGAGAGAAATAGCTTCCCTTGGAGACGTAAAGGTCTTTTAATTCCTCTTCGTTATGCGTCTGTTCGTGCTCACTTTACTTTCGAAGATCTTTCGAGCTCTCTTTTTCAAATTATTTAATTAACATAACATTTCAAAAGATGATAAATATATAATTTATCGAATATTATTTTTTGCTTTACAGCTGTGAATAAAATTCCAACTTTCACTTCATTGCGTTTTATTTCCGCTATGTCAAAATTAAAATGTTTACATAACACACGATACCTTTTTATTATATATATATATATATATTATTAATATATATATATATATAATTAATATATATATATATATATTATTAAATAATAAATTTAAATAAATATGTAGAGTAAGCCCATTACATATGTACTGCATTATATTAAAATTTACATAAATTAATTAATTATATGTTGTATACAAGTATTAATTAACGTACAGATCTATATTGTATATATTACTGTATTTATTAATTTAAAAAATGCATATAAAAATATAAAGACAATTGTGAATTTTCCTTTATAAATTACTTCCATATAAAACATGGAAAAAGTTGCCAATATATAAATTCGAACGTATCGTATTTCATGAAAGCTTTACTTGTTGCGTGTTCTGTGTATTCTTTTCTTCCGCTGTTAAATGTTCTCTGACAATCGCAAATATTTTAGAAGGAAACAGGTGCGCGAAACTCAAGGTTGCAAATCCTGCACGAGATGCGACACTCGCAGCGACCGTTGTCGCGCGAACTTTCTGAGCGCCGTGGTCCTTAATAACTTGCGAAAATTTTTCATTCCTGTACCGTGCTTGTTACAAGAGCGACTACGGGACAACATGCGCAACGCCCGTCTCTCGCCGCTGCATCACGAGACTCTGTACGACACGAGCGATGCCGGCTGTTCCCGGCGCGGTGCGACAAATTTGCAAAAGTCATACAAATCGCTGTTGTACACCTGTACCCTGTCGGATTCTCAAAGTGGAATTAGTCGAAACTTTCTTCAGACCTCCGCAAATCATTCCCGCCCTCTTCCATCCTGGCCATCCGTTACGAAAATCCTACTCCGTCGCGGCGAATTTCAGCGAAGACATTGGGGAAAGTAAGAGAAGAGGAGAAACTCTCAGAAAGAAACGTCTCGAGGACTCGAGACATATTTCGTGACGGATTCCCCCGGGAGATGTCCTGTCCGATATTTCTCCCCTGTGAATTAGCACGTGCCTTCGCTTCCCTCTACCCACCACCAAACAGAAGCAACCAATTTCCGTTGTATCCGGATGATCCGTTACCGAAAACGGACGTTTTGCTCTTTGTCTTTTCTTGACCTCCGTACACGTGGCCGGCTAAGCTGAAGTGGGAAAGCGACCTTTCATTTTGTGAATATACACATACGTGCGCGTAAATACGTACGTATACGTACGTACACGAGAAAGGCAAACTCTGGGAAAACGGACGAAGCAGACGCATAAAGCTTCAGGCTGACACTTGGAGAGTTCAGCAACCCTCCGACTATAGATTGCATCCCCTTCGCTGTTCACATCGACCTGCTCTTCCTGCCTTCTCTCCCCCTTCTCTTACTCTTCTCGCGACTGCAATTCCTCCCCCGATGATCGGCTTTCTTACGCTATCGTCCACCTTTTTATTAGCTGCTTCGCTGTTTATTCGAGCAACGTGAGCGAACGCGCGGAAAAACAGTGTCTATTTCCTTAAATTTTTTTACCCTCGCTACGTGATACGATCGCTCTGCCTCGACATAACCCTGTGAAACTATTTCTTTAACAACCGCATGCACAAATCAGAAGACAAAAAATAAAAAGCGTTAAGATTTTACATTAATTAGAAAATAGCTGTCAAAGAAGAGAATACAGATGAGAAAGACAGTAGATGGGCGAAACAAGGATGGCAATTTTTCCGAAAGTCCATCGAAGATCGCGCGAGTTTGTCGCGGAACTTAAAAGAAATTATACTACTCAGCAGTTAATTCACGTGTTCACAAACTTCACACTTTCATTATTAATCGATTTTACACATACTCAAAACGTCAACATAATTCTATATAAAAATAAAGAATACAAAGTATAATTATTCCTTGAAAATTCAGATGTCTGATTTTATTATGTGTATAAATTGTCACACATTTCAGTCTTTCACATGAACTCCGTTGAAAAAGTCTCATTGTTTCACGCTTTTAAATTCTCTTTCGTATTTGTATCTCTTCCATTAATTTTATACTTTCCGCTGAATTAAATTTGCAAAACATACGAATTATTTTACCCCATTAACTTGCAGTCAGCAATTTAAAAGATTACGTAGCTATTGAGATATAAGCGATTGGAAATTTTCCACACGTGCCGGAAGTAGTTAAAGCGTTAAATTATCTTGTGCAAAGTTAACCGTTCATTCGACACACGTATTTGCAGAACAGCGAAAAATCGGTTGATAAGAAAGAAGAGCAGGGCAATGGAGAATATGAGAGGAAAGAGGAGAACGCGAGAGCGAGAACTCCTCGAGAAACTCTCTCTCTCTCTCTCTCTCTCTCTCTCAGAGAGAGAGAGAGAGAGAGAGAGAGAGAGAGAGAGAGAGAGAGAGAGAGAGAGAGAGAGAGAGAGAGAGAGAGAGAGCTCGTCATAAAACTCACGAAATCAACTCCCGTTTACGATCTTGGAGGAGTTCTCGTTAAGAAACGTTAAAAGTGACGTCGGCGACGACGTCGCGAGGAGATCGAGCGAGGATCCTCGTGGCGGAAATTGGAAGTCCAGGCCGTGCCTGTTCTCTTCTGATCGCCCGGCAAAAACTTCTAAATCGCTTTATTATGCAACGGAGCAGGCCGTATGCAAAAACGTCGTGAAACCGCTTGCATTAAAATCCGGGAATTTCCCTATTTTTGCTCGAAAAAACCGGGAGAAAGGAACGTCGCTAAGGCGCCGTTTTCTGTACGGTACAACATGAGATGCATTTACAATTTTCAATAACATCACGTTACAACGTTTACTATCACGTCTCTGGCCAATTGCTATGAATGGAACTTGCTCGACATGTATTCGTGAAAATAAATGCATAAATATTTTGTCAAGATAAAATTTTCAATCAGGTACAATTCTTCTTCAGCGTTGCGAAGAAATCGAGTTTCCTCCATGACCTCTTGAGCAAAAATCGCGTCGAGGATCCGCCTTTACTGAGTGGCAGACTCAGCGTCGTAATCGGGAGATTATAATTTTTTTTCTTTGCAAAATTTTGACGCGCCTAAAGCCTCGAGGACTTGAATTAAAATTCTTAAGCCAGACACTCAGCTCGATTTGACGTGCAGCTACAGAGAGAGAAATGCGGACAATTTAACAAATAAAATCCTCTTAAGGATGGGGGTGGCGCGCTCGCACATACAATTGGAGAAAAGGAAATCCGGTCTCGCTCTCCGGCGCCTCGGCAAAGCCTTTTCCCGATTTTATTTCACGAGCTGGTGCACCACGAGTAACATCGCGCAAGACTGCAACGAAGTCGAGCCGGTCAGGAAACGAAGAGACCAGGCATCTAGGGATTTTAACCATGTTTTAATTAAAATTCGAGCTAGCCTCTCACATGGGTTTGTAAAAAGAAGGATGCGAGCGAGCTTGAAAAAACGCTCGCCAGTGAAATCGTTTTTTTTTTTTGCGAATTCCAGAAACTTCACGTGAACGATTCGGTTCATCAAGGACATTGCACAAACGGCGTGATCGCGAGTCCTGATAGTCGCAAAAAAATAAAAAAGAAAGCTCGCATCTTCTCAAGTTTTATTCTTGAATTCTATCTATGATTTCACGCACTGGCGATCTTCAATCATACGAAATATTTCACTTCACACGACTGCACCGTAAAGTCGAAAATCTCAGAATAAGTTATATATAAGTAAAATTATATTTAAGATATTTATATTTAATAGTTATATTATTTAAGATAATGTTAAATCTTTGAAAGTTTGCAAAACAAGATAACCAATTAAATTTTAGCTGAAAAAGAACTGTCTTCACAAATTGAAGTGAAAGAAATGGTGAAATGCTTGGAACACTCAATATATATTACTTATAAAAGGTAGAAAACTACGATGTCATGCCATTACGTTCTTCTAACTAGAATCTTTCGACGATTGTCTTCTTTCGTGAAAAACCCGGCGACTTTTTCTAAACATCAATCATCATTTCTGACGCGGAATTGTCTTTTACCCTCTTGTGCCCGACCGCGTTGATCTTCCTCTGTTGTATTTGATAAATTATGTGCCATAATTACTAAAGTGTCATATATAGTTTCAGTGATGAAACAATGTTTGCGCATCTGTAACGCATGTATAACTGAGATGTATATATTTAATTAAAATACGTAAGTAATTAAAAGAGCCAAAGAGTAGAATAATTTAAGAAATCAGAACATGAAGTTAACACGTGAGATTTCTTTATTTAGATAATAGCATTTGATTCTCAAACGTATTAGACTTTTCGCGTGTGAAACAACAATCACGTATCTTCCAGACACCATCGATCGAGGAAATTAATGTTTCCATGCGGCTGCGTCGTTAGCGCAGAGATTAGACGTTTGAAAACGCTCACGCTTGTTCTCGGATATCTTTTGATTTACAGCGTTACAGCTACCGCTCCTCGTCGCTTGAAAAACTCGAGTCAGCTATGACTTCTGAGTCCTCTCCGACGCATCAATCACCACGTATTGCTCGAGAGAATCCCACCACCGGCGAATCCCTCCGCCGATACGTTCCTCTGTACGCTCGATACGTCGCGATCACCCTGAGTTACGGTTGAAAATCGCCGCGTGAGTAAAGTTGTTCTTAACAAAGGAACGCTGACTCGACCGGTTATGAAAGAAGCATGGGCTTTCAACTTTATCCATTTTCAGTAGTCTTTCAATTTGTAGGACCAAGAGAATCAAGATAATATCTTTCAATGAAAAATAAAGTAAAAAATAACAAATTCATTTTCTATAACATAATAATAATAATATAAAATAGCAAGTAAAAGCTATATATTTCTCACTGAAACGTGATAAAGATAAAGGAGTGAATAATGGAATTAAAGGAAGCAAAATATTTTTTAAAATAATATTTGATATAAAGAATCTTAAAAATATAATAACAACGTAATAAAGACAGTTACACAATATATGTTCTTTAATTTAAATCTATAAAATAATTAAAATTAATTATATTTTTAATATGCAAACAACAGATTTCTAATAAAATACTTAGAGAAAATCATTTTGCTTGTTTTAATTTTTGTCATCTACAATTTCTTTTTTTCTTCTTTAACATTATTTTTATTTTTTTATATAGCCAGATACGACAACGTATATTAAATTAGCTAAATGATGCTAACATGTTATTTCAGAGAACGTTATAATATGTCTCAATAACACATTTTTTAAATGAGTCGACCTCTGTTGAATGCCGAATAAGAGCGCTCTCAGTTTCTCTCCGTTTCTAATATTGCCTCCTCGATATTTCTATAAATGCAGATCCCTTTGTCTACTTACGTCTTGCTAGTCATTATATCATCCACAAAATACATCGGACAATATATGTCATTTGCAGGCATCTATGGCATGTTGTCGCGCGTTGAGTAGGAAGTAACGGCATTATGTCGATAATTGCTATAGCGTGATCACATCGATAAACATTATACCGACTTTTCTCGATTAAATTTATTTTTGTAATGTGAATTGCTTAGCAAAGAAAAGCTTTGACATGTACAGCGTTCTATAATTGCTTTAATTCTATTTTACAAAATTATAAAAAGTACTTCAATAAAGTAGATTTTAATAGATTTAAAGTTGATTTTATATTAAGTTCACGTCTTTCTCTGCTAGATCTTTTTACACATTGTGCTCCTGTCATGTACATTCTGTGACAGCTAACCATTCTACACGAAAGATAATCGGACACGAAAATCGGGAAACTCTATCACGTACGAGTATCGACGAGAATCTATAGTTATTATTTACTTTCTATTCTTCCCGTTCCTTTGAATCAAGCTGAGATGTTTCCATCTCAGCAGGAGACAGCGCGTGACTCTTTTGAAAAGCAAGAGAAACATATTCGAAGGAAAATGAGAAAATAAGACAAGTAAGCGAGAAGAGAGACAAATAGTGATTTGCACGCAATAAAGTCGCAACAATGACGCGTTAAATCGCATAAAAGAAAGGACACTTTGCAGAAAGATATTACAGTAGGTGAAAAATGATTGTTTTGGCGATTGCTTGGCTAGCGTGGTCAATAGTAGAAAATAGAGTTCAATAAAGCGATATAAGCGTATAAATCACACGATAGATGCTCCGAGCGGTCATATAAGCAAAAGTGCATACAAAGTGCGGTCGCTCCTGTAACATCATAAAGCGCATCGTTCACTTCCGACTCGGCTGATCGTTGAGAGAATGTCAAAGTGCATACCCATCCGTGAAACAACGAACACGTCTCTTGGTGCAAACATCTCTTTTACGGGCTCGTCGGTCGTAATCCGTTTTTGATGAATCGCAAAGACTGCGTGCTGTCGCGAAACGAGATTATGCGTGCGACTGAACGCGGTTTTCGTTTTACGAACGAATACATTTCGTGAATTTCTTGTATATTTCCTGTATATATAAGTGACAGGATCTGTGATATTTGGTGGAAAGATTTTTCATGTACAAATAAGACAAAAATGTATAAAATAAGTATATAAATTTTTTTCTAATTAGCTTATATTAGAGAAACTTATTATATAATTAGAGAGGCATCGTTTCCTAAAAACTTATTTTCTAAAAAAAATATTTTAACAGTATTTTATTTCTTCTTTACGAGAAACTTCAAGTGTACATGTGCAAAATCATGTAATAAACAAAAAGAAATATTTTCATTAATTAGTTTCATTAATAGTTACCAGTACAGAGTAAAATTTAAAAAATAAAAAATAAAAATTATGAATTATATTAACACAATATAAATTATATTTTAATTACATTTAAGAAAACAATAAAATATTAAAATAATTTATCAGATTTATTAAGCTCAAATTCAGAAAGCTAAAATCAACTTTCCAGTCAAAGTGTTAAAAATAAAAATTAATAATAACATTTTAATTACTTTTTCTTTCTTCCTTTTAAATCAAACTTCAACTTTTTTATAAAATATATGTCTTGATCAAAGTTATCAATAATTATCAGTTAATATTATCTCATATTTAAATTATTGCAAAATGTCTATATAATACAATGTGTATATTGTAATTGCGTTAAACTTTGAAATAAATTTCATTAAAATTATGATCAAGGAAAATATATGCTGTGTTACATATCCACGAGAACGTTTACATATGAAATGAAATTGATCACAGAAAATCATAATACCAAACGTGTCTTTGATTGAGATTACAATATGCTAAATTAAAGTGATTTCACCAATGAGCAAACGATATCATAAATCACCGCCATAGAACGAAGAGGGAGAAGTAGGTCATTTTGAGGGACATTGATCCCGGATGCGGCTTTAAATACAGTGCTATTTCATTAATCGATTAAACCACGTCTGTGTTCTCTCGACCATATATCTGCGCAAATCAAGAATGATCATCGTGAAATTCGAAGAAAGATCGCGTAAAAATTAGTATTGCATAAAGTTTCGAGATAATTCTATAGAAAAAGAAAAACTAAAAGTTCTAGCAAACTTTTTAAATATTTCCAATTTTTAGCTGCAGCAATTTAAACATGTTAAAACAAACAAAGTTTCTCCTGTAAATTAATAACATCAACATTTAAAAGTAATTTATTTATGTTTAATTATTAAATATTATTTAAAACAATTTAATACGAAATATCAAATTATCCATTTTAATATTTCCTGTTAATTTTATATTGGTTGAAACTTTCGTTAATTAATCGCCATAATGTATTGTGATAACTAATAAAATTACTTTTAATAGCAATTTTCCTGCCCAACCACTTTAATGACGTTGCGCATAAAGAGAATTATATCCGATAAAACATTCGTAATTGATTATTTCCGGGCTTACATCGAAACATTATTCCTTGGACGACGCTTTGTTCTCATTAAAAATGAAACGTTTCTATATATGTGGACGGGAAGCGAGATTTCTGCTTTCGCAGGTAAAGCGAAGCTTCAGGTGGTCGACCTTAATAGTCCCTCAGGGATAACCTGAAAGCGTCAGTTTTGCGACTGCGAAAAAGGTTTTGCGAATTATTTGCATATATAAAATTCTTTAGAGCACTCTCAATTCTCACTCTTGATAAATCTCTTTTAGAGGAGTTACATTGGAAAAGTTGTTCTTGATAATTAAAGGATCTAGTTTTACGTCCTCACATTTGATCACCGCTGTCAATATTTCATTCTTTTCGATATCGGATTTGCTAATGCATTTTCTTCTTCGTTAATTCGTTAATTAATCGGGTCATCACATACTAGAGATTCTCAACTCGCAACCGCGAGATGCCAAGCCTTGAACTCTAGCAATTCGCCGATCGATATGATATGTGTCGCATATAGCCATGCAGAGTCTCCAGCCTTGAGAATATATGAGAGATTTGCGGTCAAATTTTATGGCTTTACATCAGCCCGCGGGAAAATCCGATTTGAGAGTAGCCATCTGTTTCGTTATAGCATAGCCAAACCTCAGAGAACAGAAGTAAACAATGTAGAAAAATAGAATTATAATCGAAAAATAATCAAGATAAAAATAAAGATTTTTAAATAGTATAATTTAATAATTCATTAATAATAAAATCAATTATTTTTTATATTAAACGACTCATAACATAATTTTATTCATTAAAAATCCCATTATATATTTTATTAACAGCTCTGTTAACTCATTAAGTCCGCCAGAAAACCCTTACGTTTTTTTATTTTAAATCCTTGTAACTTGGATTCTAATCAAATTTTTATACCGCAATTAGTATTTGAGGATAAGAAAGTTGTTTTTTCCGAAAATTTAGTTGGCGAAGGGATGGAATATCTAAAAAAAAGATATAAAGATTGAAAATAGAGGTAAAAAAGTAAGTAACTTCTACCTTTTTATCGATAAATATTCAATATATGATTTTATTTATCTTCTGAATAGAATATCTTTTGAATTATTATAGATAGCTTAAATAATAATTATATTGATTATATTGATTTATATTCTATTTTCTATTAAAAGTCATAATCATTTATGTTGAATATTATTAATTGAATATGTGTCAGTAAAAAGACACGGGTCATTTACTCTTCTTATTTATATTTTTTCAACTTTTTCTTCCAAACATCCTCATCGCCGATTAGATATTTTCGAAAAAAGCAACTCGTTTTATCTCTATTATCCAATCGATTGTAATCTAAAAATTTAATTAGGATTCGAGTTACAAGAATTTAACATTAATAAAAAAGTGTGTAAGAATCTCCTAAGACTTAATAAGTTAAGCAATTTCTTCTATAATAATTATCAATTTTTTTACAAAAATTATTTCAATTACAAAACAATTTAAATTACATTTGACTTAATTGTATAATCAATTAATCTTAGAAGGACTAATAAGAGCAATGCCGCAGTTAACAGGGCGTAATCAATTAATGTAATTTATTATCTATATTTACAGACATTTCGGCTTTCCTTTAAGCCATCCTAATGATTATTAACGTAAATTGAACATCGAACGTTGACAAGGATATACTTTCATACACTGAGGATGGCTTAAAGGAAAGCCGAAACATCTGTAAATATAGATAATAAATTACATTAATTGATTACGCTCTGTTAACTGCAGCATTGCTCTTATTAGCCCTTCTAAGATTAATTGATTATTGTTAATATTTCAAGAGCTCATTACGTTAATAAATAGCTTACACTTATTAATATTGTTAATTGTATAAACTCTGCAATAAGGAAAATCTTTTATCTATTCTATTTTTGAAACAATATATTCTTATAATCTATTTTTTATGAAAAATGATTTTCAGAAGTCACTCCATATTAAGATAATATTCCTAACTAGTATAACGAACTAGTATAACGCTCCATTAATTAGCACGCTCTCATTAACAATGCTTTAAAAAAAATCTTTTTACATTGATCCTCTATATTCATCTACAGAATTCTAAAAAAAAAAAAGATAACGAACCTCATTTCTGTTCTGTGCATATGTGTATGTGCATGTAGATTTCTTTCATTCCCATCATTTTAAAATATTATATATTATACTATTGTTATATTATATTATACTATTCGTCCCTTTCAAATCGAGAAAGGGTGACTGAACATTAACAGAGGCCAGAAGACTCTCGAAGGTGAATATTTCAAGAAGGATTTAAAGGATCACCAATCTGAACGGAGAAATCAACGCGAAAAAATCGTTGAGATATTTCCACGACTTAGAGAGCGACCCGGAATTACTTTAAATTTCCTTCGTTTTTCCTCACTTTCCCCTTCTTATTCATTCACATTCCATCCGCATTGCCGTGAATCGTTTATGTAAGAACGTTTCGGCAAAGAATCATGGATCTTTAATGGAAAAGTCGAGATCGAATGAAAAAATTTCCTAATATACTTAGCTTAGAAAATTATCTAAAAAAATATATTCTTTATGCGACTGATTATAATAAGACACCGATGGAGAAAACAAAATAGGCAATAAAGATTAATCTTTAGTTTTTTATCATAGATAAAGATCCTTCTTGTTTTTTAATAACTAGCAAAAATCAATGACGAGATTGACATTCTGATAAAAATGTTTGATTTTAAAAGAGACTTGATACTTTATGATTTGTTGACGTGACTTGTACGTAAATCAATGCATAGAATGAGGATATATTTCATTCATGATTCGATAAACACACAATGAACGTGGACAAACCAGATTTATGTCGATAGCGATAAGGGCATATGCACCATCACAAATGGGTTTTACACTGACGTATCTAGGATAAACTTTCGCATAACGTGCAAACGATCAATCTTGAATAAAGCACATTCGCAACGGCAATCCAAGAAGAAAGATATTCTAGTGTAACGCAAGCATAAAATGACCTGGCGGATACAAGAAACAGTACAATACAAGAACTAGTTGTAAAATTCGATCTTATATTCTATATTACACAATGTACATCCAAAGATAAAGATATCGGTCAACAGTGTATCGCAGATAAATTAGATAATTAAAAAATACCGAATCTGAAATTTAACAAATTTGCAGCAATAATGCGACGGAAATTACGCTGGAAATAAAGAAACAGAAATTATCAAATGTTCAAGGGATCAAACAGAAAATAAAAAATGAATAAATGAAAAAAACCGTGACTAATCCACGTACATGAATTGATTGGCAAACTCAGCCGCGGATTACCCATGTTGGTACCCGCTTTCGACGTGCGCAAAAAAAAAAAAAAAAAATGCCACGCAAGATCCCCGCGTGAAGTGGGTCCAGTGATCTGGTTACACATATTACTGCGGTATTTGTTGTACGCGCAAACATCATCAGCTATCTCGAATGCCAGGCTAACACCGACACTCTCTCGCCGAAGAGAGTAGTACTCAACTTGACGCAGCTCGAAATCGATAGCGGTATCCATCGCTCATTCGCGGCTCACATACTCATGCACGTACGCGCGCATGAGCACACATTTTGCACAAGGCCGAATAACAGCCTGTCACATCGAGGACCAATGGAAAATGTACAGTGCGGGAGGTAAATCGACAAAAAATGCGACGATCCATCGGACAAGCATACCAATTTAATGATAGCAAAGCTATATTCATATTCGAATATGAATAATCGCGGAAAGAAGAATCCAGGAGCCATAAATCGTTAACTTAGGCCGGTGCGATAAAAAATTGACTAATCGTAATCGAGTGTGAAAAGAATGATTTATGGCTATTATTAAACCAACCCTTAATCTTAAAAACGAATTTGCTATTCTGATATTTTATGTCACACTTTATTCTTGCTATATTTAGTTTAAAAATGTCTATTGAGTGACGAATCATGTATATTTTTGATATTTGTGTTTCGCGGCATACCACATCTGTTTAATTATTTTATATATTATTTTATATATTATATATTATATTATATATTATGTGATTTTTCGCGAAAAATAACGAAAGGTATAATAATAACCTCGATTTCCGGATATTTAGCTTCCATTTGTTTAACGCATGAAGCAAGGAGATGTTCTTGCAACCAACGTCATTAAAACAATATTCTTTTATAGCGTCGAAATAAATTGCTGCAAGAAGCAGCGGTCGCGATGTTATATATTTTCAAATTGTTTACCACGAAAGCCACCGCGATAATACATAACGACATAGAACGAGCCACATAATTCACGTAATTAGCGAAGAAGTACGAAGTCGAGTGTGATAAAAGCCGTAACATCCACGAAGTGCTCCAGATTCATTCCGAGAAGTAATTGCGATCTGTAAATTGAAACATTTCAGGCAATATTCCTTTTACACTAGAACAACAACAAACTGACGTACAATTAATCTTATCGCAAAAATGATTAATACTCAATGTAAACTCAAAGCACTGTTGATCTTCGTTTGCCGCCTGAGTCAAAGAGATAATGGAACCGCGTTTTATCGCAATTATATCCATAAATTTTTCCGCGGATACCCCGTAAGTTCTTATCTGATGCATCAGTTCGGGTTGCCTGCAAATTGCCGATTACACGCGACCTCTATAAAAGCAAAACTGGAAGGTAGGACAAGAGAGAGTTTATCGTCCAACATAATTACTCCCGTAACGTGGATCATGTTATATTTTCTCTCTAAAGCGTGCCAGACGATGATGCTGCAGCATCGTCAAAGCAAAATAAAATGGTGACTGAAAATGGAAGGTGACATGTAACTGTTGCCTATATCTTCAACCAGGTAAATTGTTTTCCCAACGTGGCACTGTTACGCTGAGGGATAGTATATAGTTCTCAATTAACCGCGGCTTCCTGTGACAAATAAAAGTAAAAGCCAGGCGAGACTTTATTGTGGCCCCGTCTACTTGCCGGACAAGCGTGCGGTTGAAATTGAGTTACATAAAGCGCGCTATACTGAAAATAGAGAAGCGGGGATACGGACACAGATACGATATTTGCTATCGACGCATCACGCCTCAATAATCATCCCCGGAACACATAAAGCTGATGGGAATAGCGATTGCATGCTCGACGTATCGAGCGGGCAGCGGGATGAGAGTTTCGATTATTCCATGTTTCACAGCTTACGTGAAATGGTAAGATAAAAATTATTGGAAGTTAAAAAATTAAACCAAAACTTTTATTACATCACAGAGTATCTCTTGCAAATCTTGAAAATATAATTGCATCTTACGTACACAATCTTATACATATTTTTTATTATCATTTTGTAATTTCCAAATTATAAAATTCAGTTCAATTTTTATCTGTTTTTTTAAAAGAAACAAAAAGCAATTAAAGTAAAATTACTTTTAACTATAATTAGTGGTATCGATAAATGCATTTATCAAATTCTCCAATGAGATCAATGTCCAAACCATAGCACACATGAAAGCAGCCGCAAAATGCCCAACGGAGGTCAAACGAGTAGTAATGATCGGCCAGTAATTGAAGGTGCCCTAGTAGTAACTTGCGGGGTGTAACCGACGACAGAGGCGACGGGAAAATGGTAGCAAGAGGGAGGGTGATGCGAGTCACGAGCAAACACTCCTCTTCTCGTCGCGGCTTCTTCCTCGTCTCCTTGCTTGTTCGTCTTGTTGGAAAGCCGGTTGAACGTGTTGAACCTCATGACTTATGGATCCGCACTGCACTCCACCGATCAACCCACTGCCGACCCTCGACCATTTCCCACTGTTACCAGACTCAAGCAACTCCCAACTATTTCCACTCCTCGACGACACTGCCAACGATGCTACCGGGTGTCCCGTGCAAACGTTCCATATTGTATGTCCTTCGGCAAACAATTTCAAAGCCGTACCGTACGAAAGTTCGTAACTCATAAACATAGCTATTTAATTACGCATAACTGTAATAAACTGTAATAAACCATAATATGTATCACGATAAAATATATTTATAAAAAATATATTGTTTATTGTTATAATACAAAGAGAATCTATCTATAAGATAATAAAATTATTTCGAATTATTTCAATGTATCAATTATTTCAAAAATTTTTAACGACGATATACAATAGCTAAACAACTATTTCGTCGTTTAATCCTAGCTCGTATTGCAGTAGTAACGGATAGCCTTAGGCGGCCTGTCTGATCAAAACCGAACAGATCTACTATAACCCGATTCGAATGTCAACATTGCTCTGTTTCCATTGTTTCAAAAACCTACTTCTCGTTTTAAAAATCTATTTCTCGTTTCGACGTACTATATATATAGTAATGTGCAGAAAAGAATTGTTTTCATAGGGGATACAGGGTATATTGTCGATAGTTTGCGGACTCCAAACGGACTGCTGGCTAAGCACGACACCTATTTTGTTTGTCGACCTACATAAGTAAACAGCACCTATTTGTCGCGGCTGTGCTCACTGCGGCCGCAGCCAATTTGTCCCGGACTCGGGGCGGCTGCATCCTCGTCTTCTACCGCGTTTCCGTCGTTTTACGTGAAGCCGCGACTGCGAAGGCGAAAGATAGCGAAGGGATAAGAAATTTATTGACTTCCTCCGAACGACTTTACGACGAATTATTCACGTGACGTCGTCACTTCCTCCCACGAAATAGTTGGACACGCGAGGAACACAGAAACGAGAGAGTGATATAGAAGATTTCACGAGAACATATAGTCGCAATTTTTTAAATAATATACGATGAAAAAAATTTTTACGCAGAAAAAGTATGACGGGAACTGTGGATAACCGAAAAGGGAAACCAAAAAAGCTCGTAAAAAATTTCTCATGTAAAAATAAAATTTAAAGAAAATAAAAGAAAATATAAAATAAAAATATAACGTAATATTATAATGTAATATTGTAATATAATATTATAACGTAAAATTATAACGTATTTACTAATAACTGAACTAATTGTAATAAATAATAGAATAATTTCTAGATTAAAAAAAAAACGTTTTATATTTGAGTTTTTTTTTAATATTATGAAATTACATTTTAATCATCGGATTAAAGCAAATCCAATCAATGGAAGAGAAATAAATAGAAACTCAAACAATTATCCATGCTATCATTTTTTCATATATTCAAGAAATAAATATCTCAAATACATCGTAACGATGATCTATCTCTGTGATCGAAAATGTTCAGCAAAATTTTCCGCCAATTTGCTGATGCAAAACACGTAATATTAACATAAAATTCTATGAATTCCGACGAATAGTATATAAACGTGCATTATCTGTAATTTGCACGCGCAATAAAGCCGCATTAGTTCGCGTAATTAAAGGATAATGTTTCAATGATTCCTCTGGCAGATATAACCATCACAGTGCCATTTTGCTATTAAATTTTGATACTAAATTTCTGAAAATGAAGTAAGTAACAAATTATTGTGGAAACAGATGCGATATTTTCTGTCATAATTTCCCGCGGAATTAATGAAACGTTTTGTTTTAACTCATATCTTTTCCGGTTTGATATATTGCTATAATTTTCGCTAAATGTTTAATTTTATTTTAATTAATTAAAATTTATTTAATTTTATTTAACTTTATTTAATTAATAAGAATAAAATTACACGTATTTAACTATTAAAATATATCCAGAACAAATAAATTTAACAAATATTTGTGTAAATAAATAATTAGACATTTCAGAAAAATTTTGAAAATTTTGAAAATTTTGCGAAATCGGTGCAAATATACGTACTAATAAAAAATAACAATAATACTAAAATTAAATAAGTGATTTTGTTATTAATAGAGAAGAAGGAATAAAGAAAAATTACTAAAGAAGAAGAAATTTTTCTGTCTCAAATAATATACATAATACGATCTCTTTTTACATTCAAAATACATGTTATGTCCTATAATTTATCCCGATGTGGAATTAATACCGATGCATATCTCATTACACACTGATATTTCGTTTATATTATATGATTCCACGTCATTTGCACATTGCCAAGACCGCGAGCGTAATCCACAATCATGACGACAAATACATTGTGTATAAAATAATTCACTATCTTGTCAAACCAGCAAATTGCACACGTTAAAGATAACCTTGTGTAAATAATTGTACGAAAAATATTGATAAGTTATAAAAAAACTTTTAAACTTTTAACTTCTTTACAATGAGAATGTGTGAATGTTGCAAATTTTATAATAATTCCATTCAACAAAAAAATCGAAAATTAATAAAAACCAGGATATACATATCAGGATAAATCAAAAAGACTTATTTCTTATATCAACACAAAAACTTTATAAGCTCAAGAAACCATGCGCGATGACGCTAAGAAAAAGGAAACGGTAAAAATGCGCTCGAGTGGAGAACACTATCAAGTAATATATCATCTCGTGAAGAGTGCAATGATAGATCGCACTGTAGGTCACGACGGCTTTGTTATTGTTTATGATTTATCGACTCGACCGGAGTTTTAATCGTATCACGTTTAATTCTAAAAAATATTATAAAGAGCGTTAACTTATTTACGAAATGAAATATTAATCAAGTGTAATGCACCAGTCATTATTAAATCAATATCGAACACGATATTGTGTCTCTTGTGTGATGATGACTAATGATAGTTTAATTTATTTATTGAAAAGATTGAAATTTTCTGTTATACACAATAATATTGTACGAACAATTTTATAGTCTAAATCATATTGCGAAAAAATGTACTACAGTATAAATACAATCACGATATTCGGATTGCAACCTGTATCATAAATATATTATATTACCATTTTTTTATGTTTTTCAACCAATGCAATAATTAAAATTATTTTCTTTTTTTGTTTGCGCAAAGAAAAAGTTCTGAAATAATAAAATAATATACATGAGAAAAAATAGTAATATATAGTAATATAGTTTGATATTCAATTTTCAAAATTGGATTCCCGATATATATTCCTTTATCCGATTTATGTACTATAGAGTCGATAGAATCAAACCGTTAAATTTATCGGTATTTCAAATATGATGAAATTTATCGGTATGACAAATATGATTGTTTTATCTCGGCGTAGACCCCTGATAGAGATAGAGAATTCAGCAAATATAAAACGTCTGTTCTGTCTAACAATAGTCTCATTATATTATATTTTTTGTTGATTTTTCTTTTTATTATTTTCATCGTATCTTTTTATTTATATTTCATTATATTTTATTGTCTTATGACATAAAATAAAAATAAATCTGTTTTATTCTCATATTTTCATAATTCATATTTTATATAATTAACAGATTTCTTATATAAAATACAAGCTGCAAAACTCTACTCGCTCTAAAATATTTACATTATATTCAAACAGATAATTAAAGCAACTGTTATATTTATGCGCGCAACCCTTAACGATGTCTAATTTTGTACTTACTTTTTCATACTGATTACGATTGGATTGTAAAATCAACATTTATATCTATTGATGAGAACGAATCGAGCAATTGGAAAGCTTACACGAAATGTCCCTCGAGACTTTAAAACGCGAAAAAAATCTATAGTTCAGATGATCGAAGTGCTACGAAAGCGATAAGTGAAAAGTACGTCTGTACTTCGCTATCGATCGAACGCTTTCAAATATATTGCTGACATCACAAAGTAATCTTTCGTGAAATGCACTTTCAAAAGGAATGATCTTTGATTACCAAACGATTCGTTGGACTACACATGAATTATGCGAATTATGTCACCTTACTTCTCCTTTACTCCTTTTATTCCGATGAAAAACGGAATTGACATGCTATTATATAATATTACATTAAAAAAATATCACTTTTTAAATTTTATTTTATATTTTAATTTACAAAAATGTTTATATATCTCTTTTATATATTTGTGTTTTATATTTTTTAAATTTTTTAAAATTACTTTTTTATTTGTTTACATTGTACACTTCATTCTGCTTTGACAAATCTAGCTTCTAAAGATGCAGAAATATTTTTCGCTTTATCGAGTCAACGATTCACCAATTCTCTTGCACATTTTATTTGAAAGTTCGGTCAGTTTTTCAAAAGAGAGACTTTTCGCGAGGTCGTGCGCCTCGTCTGTTGTCGCATTGATGCAGACAAAAAATCCCATGGAAAATGGTTGCGGGCGGAAAATGAAAAACTCTGATCTCGAATCGAACTTAATAAAGCTTCGACGCAAAAAATATTGATAAAATAGCCTAGTATTAAAAAAAAAGAATTATATACGAATACATAAGCACTAATTAATCTGTGAAATTAAATGCAATCGCTAATCCAGCTAATTAAAACTTTGCAAGCGTTATTTAAAAATAAATTTTGAAATATAATTTAAAAATAAATGTGCAGTAAAAAGTGAGAGGATAAAAAATATCATTATGCAATGAAAGAAAAAAATTACGAAACTAATTCTACAATATTCTTTACAATAGCATTCACTATTATACTAGAAAGATAAAAGAGAAAGGAAACTGTCCGTAAACAATTTAAACGTATTACAGCCATGAATATTGTGAAAAAAAAATAAAATAAAAATTTGAAAAAGCTAAAACTAATAAATAAGTAGATGAGTGAATTTATTTTATCTTAGGACGAAGGAATATAATAATAAAAATAAGTCAGAAGAGGGATGCAAAAGAGGGAGAAAAGAAGAGAAGCATCGTAAAAATAAACGAGTATTTTTAGGAGAATAAACGCGATATATTTATGTTGAAAAATTATAAGAGACATTATGTAATAATAGCAAAATCGTAATAGCAAAAGCTGATAATAAAAAAAGATGACTATATATAATATTAATCTTATTTAATTATATTATTATATAATTAAAAAATTGGCAAAACATAAAAATTTACTTTGTTCCGTCTCTCTCTATTTAATTTTTAAATACTTAGAAGAGTACCAATATACATTATATGTTTATTAATAAAATTTTAAGCAAAATATTTTCTTAACGTTATCATTGACGAGTCCAAATTCTCGAGCTTATTGAAATACCTAAAATTGACCTGATTTTACGATTTACCTGATTTACGAGATGCAAAAACATCGGTCTCGTTTGTTAGCAAATGATCGCCGAAAGAAGTTTAAATAGGGCGCGTTTCACTGCGGCTGGGATCTGGTACGTACATAGGAAGGTCATGAACCAATCCTAAAACACAATCTGCCGAGCGGGCACGTACAAAAGACTAACCTCGTTTCGGATTCAAAGGGCAAATAGCAGTAATCGATTTATTGATTATTTACAAAGCGATATTTAACGGTTTTCACGAGACAGTGTAAACCGTTAAATTATTTTTATCGCGGCGAATTCCGAAAAATTGTTCTTATTAATTAACGAATATAAATAAAAAGGTGAGCTTTAGCTTTGACTCCTGTTCCATTTCAAACATATGTATGGATCTAGTTTTTATTTTTATTCTTCTTATTCTTAAATTAATTTGTATCCTGCTTCTCAAATATTTGTTGCATTTATAATGACATATATACGAGTGTATGTAAATGCACATCAGTGTCCGCAGTGTATTGAGCTCGGAGTTCGCTAAATCCAAATGACTATGCGGATCAGTCACTTTTGCGGGAAAAGAATTATTAGTTTTCCAAGTTATATCCGCCTCTCGAAATCTCCGGCCATCTCGCGTGCGATGTTTGAATTTTCATGAGAATATTGATCTCTGCTCGCGAATGAAAAGAGGCGAGTATGAAGAAGAGAGGTGTCGTAAAAATGCACTCGACGCGATTCTAAGTATTGTCATTTTGCGCGCGAGCTACAGTCTACTCGAGAATAATTAAAAATCCCCGCTCTTCTCGGCTCGCCAAATCTTCCAGATATATTTTTAGATTTATCTCAAACGTATATAGAATATGTTACAACACGAGCAGCAAAATATAACGCGGCATTACCAGAGACTTTATAAATTGATAAATTGAAGAAATATCATTGAGAAAATTTTATACACTCACATACTTTACAGTTGTTTATTAATGATTATAATATCACAAAATTATAATATCACTGCAAAACAATATTTTGAAAAATAATAAATAATGCGTTATTATACCATGTAATATTACTTTCTTCGTTAGTCATCCAGAGAATCGATTATTTTCGTCTTATTGATTAGGATATTTGTAATTGATTGAAATTAAATCGCCTCGGATATAATGCCAAAAGTTTTCAAGACCAAATTAGTCTCGAACCGAAATATTACATCTGGCAAATGTAGATAACGTAGTTAGTAGCGGGATACGGGCAGGGATTTCGCAGAATAAAACTAAAGGATTATCCTTCCTATTAACACCTACGACTTCTTTTCCCTTCGCTATCTCCTTTTGAAACTGCTTTTTGCTTCTAGCGGCCTTAAGGTCCTCTCGATTATTCCGGAACTTAAATGAAGTATTTATTAAATTAAACAAGTTCTCTCATCATTTTAGAAGTTTTGTCAAGCAATTAATAAGATTTCTGAAATTTTAATGCTATACTCTACCAGGTTCCAAATGAAGTTTTCGTGTACAATGAGCCGATATTATACTTTAATGATAATCACGATATAATTACGCAGCAAAAACTTTATCGTAAACACTACCAAAACATTTCCCAAAGTTATTGAAATTTGTTAATTATTTCGTCCTCTATGTTCTTCTTATCTAATTATCGTATCATAATTACACTTTAGAAACTGCACGAAAAATAATTCATTTTGAAATTTTAATTGACCTGCCCCGAATTATTCGTGACAGCTCTTAAAATCTGTCTTCCTTAAAAGAAGCATTTAAAGATAGAGGAAAGTTATGAGAATAATACTCGAAAGTTGTGAAAACTCTCAGAATCAGAGTTGCCTACGGCGAAACGGAATTATTGCATAACTTTAAGTCTGACTCTTTATAATAATAGAAGGCATTGCATAAGAATATTCTCGGGAATAATGTTGAGAATTCGACATAATGTACATTGCTTCTAATTATTCATATTAATTTAATTATTTCAATAACCATTTTATCGTAAGTATTAGATGATACAAAAATAACATTTTAAATATTTAAATATATATATATTAATTTTCTAATTAAAATTAACAATTATATCAAGATTCTTAAAAAATGATAATTAGTATCTAATTCCTAATTCCACGTATTGATTCATATAATGCTTTATTAATGTATCCTAAATGCATCTAATGTTTTATAATTGTTTAGAAAACGTACATAAAATCAACATATATTGTGTGGCGACTGCATCGCTGCTACCCTGGCTGCACAGTATTCCAGGAATGATCTTAAGGCTATCGCATACAAAATGACATAACTGCGTGTGCATAGCATAAGACCGTCTGGACCAATGAGCATGTTACGTAAATCAATGGCGGCTTAATGTTAGATGTTCATTGTGTCCAGACGGATTTATGCTATGCACATGCAGTTATGTCATGTTGTGTGCGATAGCTCTTATTATTAGCGAAAGAGACTGGTGAAGGAGAAGATTCGTGTTAGATTTTATAGAGACAGAAGGGGATTCGATCGGCGAACATTAATGCTAAAGAACGTATAAATTTTTATAAACAAAACATTTTACTCCGAAGAATTTTGCTTTTATTCCACTGTCACATCGTAATCTACCAAATACTCCAAAGCTACTTAGGAATCTGATCGAAATCGAACCACCGGCGCATTATTCCACTTGTAACGTCACGGTTTGACGAATGCGAATCTCGAACTAACGCGGAATATTAAAGCAGCAGTAATTTTATTATCTCTGAAATGAGAATTGATCATTCACATCCGTCTCTGTCAGACTTTTTTCCCGTCAACCCCTAATAACTATACTAAAGATGATATTACATTTATGTACTAAAAGATCAATATGTACAATATGTTTCAGATTTATTTTCATTTAGAATTGTAATTCAAAAAAACATAATATTATAATGCAAGCATACAAAATTTTAGATATGTAATAATTAAGTCGTTAGCAAAAATGCAATTTTAATATAAATAATTTAAATTAAAACTCAAATTGCAAACAGTCCTAGAATCCCGAGTTGCGAATTTTACATTTTCGTTTTAGCAAGTGTAAATATCATCGTAGAAATTATATTTTAATAGTTAAAAGTAAAGCAAGAGAGATAAAAATGTCATATCATGATGAAAAAGCCTTTCTTATATTGCGATGCAGTTTTAAAACAACAATTCCAATAGCTGCCTTCAAAATAGTCTGACTCGGACTATGATGAAATGTGATCGTAACGGATAGTACGCAACTTCGTCGCTTATACAAACGCGCTTTTCACTGAAATTTCGCGCGATCATATCTGCGCATTTAAAAGCCGGCGAGAGAAATATTTGCAGAACATTTGCACTGCTCTGGGCAAAATATTCGTCACAAGAAGACGTAATTAAAGCGATGTAAATTCGCATGCGTACCGCCGTTTATATTACGCGACAAAAACAACGGAAACAATTTATCCTCCATACAAACGGCCTCTCGACTGCCGTATATTACCGGGAATAATTCATTATCGAGTCTGTGTGATCTGTGATACTCGCATTTCGAGACAATGACATGCGCTAAATGCATGTAATGCAAACATGTAATGCAAAGAGATGCATAATGGTGTAAGAGAAATATATATATATACGATGATGTATGCATGATATCTATGTATATTTAGTAATTAAAATTTGTGATGATACTTATTTGTAATTCAATATTATCTATCGCCCCGAATTAATATTACACAATCAATGCTATTTTTTTTTTAATTTTTAGAAAAGCATGAGAAGATATAGATATCTTAACGAGTTTGCAATAAACAGCCAAACAATTATGTAGTTCAACTGCCAAAAAGAAGTTAATTCGGATTTATGAGCGTTCATATCGTGACGTAAAGCAGGCGAAACGATTTATAGATAGGTGTATGCAAACCAGAATCCGCGATACGCTATCATCGAGATAATTCAGTATCGGATTTGCGATAGCGATGTTCCGTTTGCGACATACGCATACAAATAGCCGTACCATAAGGGTGACAGTTAATCGTGGGCTCAGAGAGATTTGCACTTCGCATCCACGAGCAGCTGAGGCAGTTGAAAACTAATTGCCGTATCTAGTGGTCACGATTGTATGCTTCTCATATAAAAATTAATCGATTTTCAATTTTCTTTTATTAATTGTTGAGAGAGAGAGAGAGAGAGAGAGAGAATTGTATTAATAGTTTAAAAAATTAAGATATAAAATTTCTTTAAACTTATCTTATTCTGATCTTATACTCTAATCTTATTCTGATAATAATCACTTTTTAATGAGATATTTAGATATTTTTGTCTATGATTAATTGTTTAAATTAATATTATATCTTCTTCTTAATACACATACAAATTATCTAATATTACAAATATTTATTAACATGATAATATTTGTGAGAAAATCCTTTCCTAATACTTCAGTAACAAGATAAAGCAATTAAAATTTTTTAAAATAAATACACAAAAAGAATGATTTTGTTATATCTAAAAATATAGATACAGATCAAAATAATTTTGTTGTACCAAAATAATTACGTAGAAAACTTAAACATGATGACTCAAACAATGCGGCAAAAAATTTTAATATTCTAACACCTTTTGATATTCCTGAGCATCCTACATAATTATTTTGATGAGCAAACAAAATTATTTTTAGGTCTGTATCTAACTAAATTTTTAGATACTTCAAAATCATTCTTTCTATGTATCTAATTGTCAATAGAGAATATGGCATCATCTTGTCATTTAATTTGGCTTGTCGAATTTTGTGAATATGCCACATGGGGCCAATGAACAGGGAGAACTTTAATTATAATAGGCAGAGACAAGATTCGATTAGTACGGTCTGGGACGCACCTTGGATCATGCCAATTACTTCGTGTTCAATTATTTGACATAGTCCGACAACGCGTTGTAGACGATTGAACGTGATTAAACAAATATATGCTATTGTGCTTATAGTTATATGTCCAATTTGATACAATTTGACTTCTAATGTCGTAAAATAACTTTGTAAAATAAGTAACTTGGAAAAAAATCAGAAAATGGCAAAGTATTTGCATACCAACAATAGTTTTCCTCTGAGTAGAAATAATTCAAAAAATTTTTTAGTTGTCCAGCATTACAGTCATAAATTTACGCAGTAAGTTGTTCGATCTATTATGCAGAATTTTATAAATTTTCCAATATATTCAAAGTTTTTTATTTCCAGTTCTGTATGCCAGTAACATGCAATAATAAGCAGCTATTTTCTAATTAATGTCGTACCAACAAATCACTTTTATGACCTGACATTTTAATCAAGTCTACCACATAGCTCAAATTGCTCATGGTTTATGAATAATGGATGATAAGCCACTGCTCGTCTACTTTTTAATTAGCGAATGATCTCTTTAAATTGCCGGATAACATTACAGAGCCAAACTCCAGCTAGTTTTTTTATCTATTTTATAACTGGGTAAAAGAATAAATCATCATAAAGCGCAGGTGAATTTGACGGCCAAAGAATTAAAGATCGCAAATGTGGGTGTGAGAGTGTATGTGTGACCAGCGATTTTCAGCACCACTGAAATGTTGAATTTAATTCTATATGCACGCGCCACCGACTAATTCGGTTGCAATGCAAAACAGCTGTTACTCTATGGCCACGTAATGCTCGCCGCCGGGTTCGCTTTTCGCAGAACCAACGCGAAATTCCGGAAATTTTCACGGAGTTGCCGCCGGGGAACTTTGATACATACTTTCGGGAGCGCACAAACCACCAAAGGGTGTAATCCACTAACCATGTGCATATTCGTCAGTGATCGCGATACTGCCGTCACTTTGCATTTTGAGTGATATTTCGGTAGCGCGTGAAATATAATTTTAATAACTAAGTAATACAGTATCGGACATCGTTTTGTCAATTTACGATAGAACTTCTGTTATTTAAGTTGATAGATTGATATAGCAATCAAATAAATTAAATTAAACAAAGTACTTTTCTAACTTAAAATTGATTCAGTTTCGAAAAAATAATAAATAATCTCATAATTTAATTAGAAAGAAAGAAAATATTTGCAAAATTCACCTTTTTAAAAATCACACTAATCTTTTATCAATTTGCATAAAATATTCTGTAAAAATAGGAGAAGGAGTATTTCAGAATAAAATAAAACGATAGAATTTCTAATATTCAAATTAAGGAATGATACAAGCAACCGAATAAATTAACATAATTTTTTTTTTAATACTAAAATTAATTTAGAAAGAATAATTAATAATCTTATAATAATGAATAATTTTACAATTGTTTTATTTAAAAAATAAAATATTTGCCAAATTAACACTTTTTTTAAATAACATAATTTTCTAACATTTTGCATAAAATATTTTTGTAAAAATAAAAAAAGAAGTATATATTCCAGAATAAAATTATTCTGTTAATAGTTATTCTGCGTAAAAAGTGTTCAAAAAGAATAGAATATTTGGATTAAAATTGAAATTCAAATAATGAAGGTTTTATTGTAATCGATACTTTTGTTATTACGGAATAGTTTTAAATTAAATATCATGTAAAGTGATGGTTTGACAAAAAATAAAATTCGCAAAAAGATCGCTTACTGCAACTGTTACACGGCATATGCTTTTCCAACACGTTGATTAGCATACGAATTGAGTTGTAAGCCGCATGGAGAAATATTTTTATCAGCGTTATTAAACTACGCACCGCAAAATTTATTTGCACGCGAAATGAATCGTTATTCAATGTAATTCATCAAATCGACTGTCCATAAAACAGCGAAGTGAACTCGTGCACATGTTACCGCTCGTTTCGTTACGCATTCACGCGTGACTCCTGGGACGCAGTACTCGAGTGTGTTTTTGATTGCTTGTCTCGCTGCTCGACTGTATCAACCATCTATTTTTAAATAAAAAAAAACTAGAATTCCCAAAAGTCTAATAAATTATTTTCAGTCGGAAATATCATTTTTAAAGAAAAAAATTAGAACGTGTAGTCAATAATATTCTCATAATATCAAATAATAATTTCCTACAAAGTCGGACTAATAGGCAGGACTTACAATAATAAATAGTTTCATCAATAGTTTGCCTTATTCGTTCGCAATAATTATTTCCGATTAAAAAATTATAGTTGCGACGCTGATCGCAATGTGACTGTAAAAACGCTTTATGATAACTAACAAAATAGACTTACCCTTCATGCCGAGTGATGATCGCACCTTCTTTTGATGCTCCGTTTATTGTTTATTCTTTGTTATATAAGCACCGATATCGATGAGAAGAGATTTTGCGACACTTCTACGCGAAGTTCTATTTTTGACATGAAAGATGCGTAGAAAGATGAACGACGTAAACCACGAGTTTCACGAATGTATGGCACTTCCTAAAAACAACAACGTAGATTATGGTTAAAAGAATGGCAACAAAATAAGGCAGGACAATGTTATTCAAACCACAAAATTGAAACTCAGTTTCAAGAACGCTATGAGACAACAAGTACAGATTTTAAATTATGACTGAAATGTTTGCAATTCCTGCAATAATGTTTATAAATAAATGAATGCAATACTACGTAAAATGCATGTTTTATATTTAAATGGTTTATTTAAAAGTTTAAAGAAAAATTTGTTAATAAATATTACTGTAACCTAATTTTTATCAGTGCTTTGATCTGAACACTATTTAATTCTTGTCAGTAATTAAACATCGAATAATTCAAAATTATTAATGTCTCTAATTTAATTACACATCACGTGCATTTCGCTCATTCTATAATAGAATCAAAGAGTAATAATTTTCTAGTATCGTTTCGTACTTTTATTTGCTTCTCTCTGTGTTTAACATTCACATCGTTTGCAGCGTTTGATATTAAGGGAACACGTTATTAGAATTATAAACTTTTCAGGTGTCACGTCAAAATCACATTGATATATTTAAAGGTGAAATTGCGAGAGAGCGTGGTTTCGCGTGATATGTGCGTGTCGTATCGTAGCATAGAAATCGGGGTTAAAGCAATACGATAAGCACTGCCTCAGAAATAGTAGACTTTGTGGCGTTTGGCCGCGAATGAAACGAACGCGCATGTGTGTATATGTGTACGTGATAAAATAAAATATAAAAAAAATCATTATAATTTTATATAGAAAAAAAATTGTTACAAAGTCAAAAGCCAGTTTTCAATTGCTCGTTTTATCGAGGCAATCAATATTTGGTGGAAGATTATTTGACGAAAAGTCAAAACGATGAAAAACAAATATTTTGTTCGTTCTTCGACTCTCTCAGTAAGATTGTGGAGAGAGGGAAGTGTGTAAAGTTTAGCGAGTAAAAGTTTAAACAAGTCGATATTGGAAAGTTTATACTGTATAAAATAATTAAGGAGTCAATTTTTCAAATATTCGTCACCTAAATAATATCCGCTATTTTACACATTCTTTTCTTTACTTTATAAAATAGTAGTCTAAATACAAGAATAACCCTCCAATTATATTAAATCCAATTAATTATTATAATTTTGCATGATTATGCTACTAAAAGTAATATAATTTTAAATATTCTATTCTTCGGAAAATTCTGTACGAGCGACATACGATCAATATGCATCACGGATTTGATTCTATCTAATCACGAATTTCAGTCAGAAAATTTATCTATTTCCAATGACCGGAAAATTCATAAAAATTTTATTCTTTTGTCCACGGAGAGAAAAATTTTTCCCGTGAGGGGTCAGCAGGAACGTCTGCTACTGATAAGTAGGCAGTGGAAGAGAACTCCATTGAGAATCTCCCCTTGTTTTCCTTTTTCAGCGGCGCTTCGCAAAATTTACGAGGATTACACCGAGTCATTTTCGAGTTTCCCATCGGGACGTAAAGCCGCCTCGTAAATTGGGATACTGTCCTCGAATTCCGGTCTCGAAAGGCGATGGAAGTAAAGTCTAACGCGGCCGAGAGACTTTACGTTATCGAATTTAAAGCAACCAACCCCTTTATAAGGCATGAGAACAAAGCCCTGACATATCGTGATAACGATATTGCAAATTTTATTTAACGCACGTCCACGTGACTACGTGTGCATAAATATGTTTATCGGCAGTGCAAAAAAACATACAAATTTTAGGATACTCGCCGCGCATGTATGGCAGCTCATACATGTAAAACAAGATGCGCAAACTTTTTTCAAATTTACGTTGCGAACGTCGGCATATTCCGCGTCGTCGAGAGCGCGGCTTGTTACAAGAATCGCAGACAGGAAGTTTGATCGCGTCGTTCGTGCTGTCGTGGCGTATTTACGCGTTCGTCGAAAAAATTTTGTCGCGAGGGATGCACGCTGGCGAAGGGTACGCCCGCGAAAACTGCGAGGTAAGCTGGATTCCGCAGTCGAGCGGCAAAAAAGAGATGGAAACTACCCGATACGCGATATTCGACTACCGGGATATCGCTCGGGTAACAGGAATAGAGTAAGTAAGAGGAGTTGAACGAGGCAAAAGAAAAAAAAATCGAAAGAAAAGAGCGGGAGACAGCGAGGTTGAGGGACGTGTTTATAAATTCGGCGTTATCGCGCGATGGACACGTAACGGTGCCGGTCAGGCTAAGGAAAAGTCGAAAGACGATGAGAGTTCGCGCAGAACGGACTGGCAAATTTATGGAACATGGCGGTCTCTCCCAAAGTTGGAGATTTATCGGACTGATAGTTACAAGAGCGAAACGGCGAGACGATGCGCGCGCGCGTGCTCGAAAACTTCTGCCCCGTAAAAATATTTTCATCCGAGAGACGGAGCGGAGCCCGAGCAAAACGAGCCGCGAAGACGGAGAAAGATCCCGGGCAAGACAGGGACATCGATGCCTGCGGTCAAGACGTCGAAAAGTCGACGGATGAGAGTTTGCCGAGGTGAGATTTATGGATTATCGCTCGAGCGCTCGAGATTTATCGGACAAACCAAACCGAAAAGCGAAGTTGTTGAAGGGAGGTTTCCGTCAAAAACGAAACTGCACGCTCGACGAAAACACGTTTCGATGTGAGAGGAGTGAAAGAAATCCGCGCTACTACATCTGACGTAAGCACAATTTTGAAGGGAAAAGCTGTAATAAGAGAACGGGACTACAGCGAAGCGAGCTGCGACATGATTACAAAGAGACCGAGCCTCCGTGTGAATCAGAAACGAGTCAAAGGATTTATGCGCACGCGGTTAGCAAAGGAGTTACGTAGTAAAAACGTCAAAGTTCAAGATTTATTGAATTCAGACGAAAGAAACGTCCACGAAACGGTCTTTATCTCGTATCGACGTTTTTCGCGTAGGAGCAGTATTTTTAAGCAACGGTGAAAAAGGAACTGAGATCCGAAGGATTTGAACAAATCTCCGTTGTGCCATCTCCGTTGTCCTTATCACGACGTGAAGCAGAAAAAAAAATAAAACTTCGTTATCCTTTGTAAGATTTACAGGCGTGATTGCGAAGAAATTTTGTGGCGAATCGGCCAAATTTCGCGATTTGATGTAAAAATAAAAGGATCAATATCTCAAAAATCGATCTTCAAAAATTCTACAATAAGCTTTTGTTAAAACTTCATGATGTTTAAATGGGAAGAAAAAAAATTTGACAAATATTTTTAAACAAGAAAACTTACAATCATATCATCTTATATCGGACCGATAATATAAATTATAAAAGACAAGAATTATACACGTTCTATGGATAAATCTTCATCTCTTTCTTATCAATTATGTCCTAACTTACTAGATATCTTATACTTAAAATTTCCTAAAATAACTAGTTAAGGGGACTAGAGGATCAACTTGCTCGAAAACTGTACTTATCTTTGACAATTTTTTATGACAAATTCAATAAATGTATGAAAGTGCAGTTTTTAGAGATATTTATACAACATATAAAGAATAAGAAAATATATTTTTTCTTAGCAAATATTTATGTAAATATACGATATATACGTCGGATATATAACGGCAGACCTGTTGAAGATTTCTAGCTAAAATTCGGTATGATCGGACCATCGAGAGCTGAGACTGCAAAACGAAAAAGAAACGAAGTATTTCAGTTATATATATGTTATATAAATACCTCTCAAAACTTCACTTTCGTACATTTATTCAATTCGTCACAAAAAATTGTCAAAGACGAGTATGATTTTCAAATAATCTGACTCTCCAGTCTCCTTAATAAACTGATATATTTAATCAGTATTCTAAACTAGTTTATTTAATACTCATTCGAAGATTTGAAAAATCATCTTTTCGTTACTTTTGTACGCAAAGACTCGTATTAGACATAAAGAAGACGACGATATCCTTGAAACGTATCTATCTTTGCGAGGAAAAATTCTTAGAAGCGGCAGAAGAGAAATCTTACGACGAAAGTGCGAAAGTTCGAGACTTATCGAACCGGCAGTAAAAGGATCAACGTGGCTGATCTTAGAAAAGTATTTCACAGCATACAATAACTTCTCCTGCTCTTCTTCCACGAATATTTTCAGATGAAAGTACGAGGCAAAAGAACGAGAAAAAGAAGGAAAGAAACAAGATTGTAAAATGTAAGGACAAGTAATAAAATTTTGAAAGGATAGTTGATATATGGGCAAATATATTGCGGATAAAATATACAAAGTAAAAGATTCTTTCACAATAATTAATATAATATGACATATAAAAATACACAATGTTAAATGTACATACAATTTATATACTTATCTAAAATAATATTTATAATAATAATATTCAAAAATATAATGCTTCAGTTATATTTTTTGCTGCATATTTTGCATTAAATATATTATAAAAATATTCTGATGATATATATTTTAAATATATTCAAATGTCGTTATTTGTGCACACTTGTGCATAATAATAATATAAAAATTAGTAATATAAAATGTAAACAAAAAAGAGTATATAAAATTTATATTATTTATTAACCGCATTTTATTTATACAAATATTTTATTTAATAGACTAATAATTTCCTTTAACGATTTAACAATTTAATTTCTTTTACACAACAATTTCCATGAATTTACGAAGTGCAATATTATCATTTCTGTAGAATTTATCAAACTTGATATACATAAAAATAATATACATTATCAAAAAATAAATGTAGGCAAGTAAATTTAGTATCGATCACAAGTTTGACATAGATAAATCAATTTTGTTATCTTATCGTGCAACATTGCGGATAGCTATTTTTCCACAACAATAACGACAGAAACGAGCAACGGAAAAGCGAAAGAAATGAAGGGAAAAGGCTTGATGGAAGAGAACACGAGAATGTGTGCGGAAAAATAACTGAGCAACAACACAACGGAAGAGAGCGCAGAAGCGGATCCACTCGGAAGAGGGAGTAAAGGGGATCGACGCGAGATCGCAGATTGTGGAAATTTCCGGTTCCCTTGCATCCGCGGTACTTATCGCACGGCAGAATCAGCGATACATGGCAGTGTGAAACCAACGTTCCGTTGAACGTCGCACAAATTTCCGAGATTTTCTCCCGAGCAATCGAACACGCTGAAAAGTCGCGGCGGATTTCCCCGGATTTATGGGTGAAGCTGGCGCATAGACAAATAAGATGTTCTGCTTTCCCTAAAGACGATGTAATAAAACGATAGACCAATATCCTGAATAGTATTGGTCTGATATTATATATATACATATATATATATATATATATATATATAATATAAATAATAGATAAATAAATAATAGATAAATAAATAATAGATAAATAGATAAATAAATATAGTCTGATTAAATCAATTAATTAAGCAAATCAAAGTACAGAAATATAAAATATAGAAAAATCTAAAGATACAAAAATTATATTTATACAAAATATACTAATAATTTATACTAATAAACTAAAAATATATGTAATAATAAAAATGATAAGAATTAGTGTTTTTTTCTTATATTTCTTATATCTTTTCTTGTATTTCTTTATTTTTTAATTAATTACATATTTTTATTTATAACAGTTGTAAAATTTTCCTTATTTTCATCGTTTAACAGCTTTTCCTTAGATTCCGCCAGATACAATGCCTCCGAGCGGAAAGGCAAGAGAAAAGTAAGAATTTATATGTACACATTGATTCCTCGAACAAATACATTTACTAGCATGAACCAAGAACCTAAAATATTGTCTTCGCGAAAAATATTTTTGCGAGATATTTTTTCTTCGTATTTTCATAGACAAAAATTATATTACTAAATAAATTCAAATTAATAGCGTCCTCAATCTTAAATAATAAGAATATACTCTTTTAAAACACGTAATAATTACCTTCAATAATTCTCGATGACCCAGGATGTCCCGCAGTAAAATTAATCAGTATCGCACTTAAAATTTCGCTGCTAATATCAAGTGACATATCACTAAAACTCACAGAATCGACGCAGACACGTCAAACGTTCAAAAGACCGGTGATATTTGTCCAAAATAAATATCTTCACAAATTTCTCTGAACTTGCGACTTTTAAGGACGCGGAAAACGCACTGAAACTCTTCCAATTATCTCACAAATCGTCATTTTGTTAGTTTTATCGCGTCACAAGATGTCCGCAAAAATCAAGAAAACCTTTCACAGGAATATTGTCCCAAGTGAAATTATCCTTCACCATGCATTATCCTTTATTATCAATTATCAAGATATCGAGGTTTATCCTTGAGACACGCCAACGTTCACGCACCTTTCTTGCTGCCGGTGATCTTTTGCTGTTTTATTCCGATCACGTTTATGTCATTCGACCTCCTAATTCTCCCCCGCGCGATATATGTACAGTTGCTACGTGAAAAGTAATAGGGACGTATTAAAATGATCGTCCTTAATAACTATCGATTTCAATAACAATCGTGAACCATGCCGACAGCGAATTTATTAAAAATTAATAGCTCGGGACGCAATATCCGTCCTCACTGATAGTGATTATATTTCCGATACGATCGTGACGCAAAAATATTGAGGATAAAAATATTCTGCAAAAATTCTACAGCAAATATACTTGAACACGCGAAATATACAACGCAACAATAGTGTTAGGTTTCGATTAAGTAATAAGTAAACTTCAGTAAAGTAAATTTTAAAGTAAACTTCAAATAAATTTTGAAATATTTTTCCATATATTCGAATTAAAACAATTACATTCGTATAATCTTTATTTACAAATTTAAATATTTTCGATAAATAAATTAATTACTAAAAGACAAAAAAATATCTACAATCATTGTAAAATAATTGTTATTCGCGGATATATCACAATATACATATTCAAAATTAACATTTATTATTTACAAATATATTTAGCTAATCAATATATTATATATATATATATATATATATATTGAATAAAAATTAAAAAATAAATATATATATATATATATATACATACACATAAAACATTATAGAAGTTAAAATATTATATTTTGCAAAGCGCTACATGAGCGAATGTTCATTTATCTCTACGGCAATAAATATGGATAATGTTAAAATATCGTATTTATTTAAACTTCTACGTTATTAAAAAAAATTAATAATTAATCAGACATGATACTAGATGGTAAAAATAATAATAACAATAATATGTAATATGCATAATTAATGGAAAATAAAGCGTTCACATCCATTATCTTTTGAATATAATTCACAAAATTGTCAATAGCGAAAGATAGAAATGGCAGTGATGAACAAAGTGCCTATGAAAGCACGATCATCACGTCTTCGAAAAATTCATTGATTATAATGTATGAGAATACATATACGGATGATATATTATCTCGAAAGACGAACGACAATCACGATTGTTTTCAGCGATGAGCAGTAAAGCGTCCTCGAAAGAATCTAGAATTCAAAAAGAAACTCTCGTCAAAGAAGAATTCACAAGATTCTCTCTTTGATCGACGGCAGACAAATGGTTGTCAGTATAGTCGACCAAAAGAAATCGCAAGTTCAATGGAAGTCAACATACCGTCCTCAATCAGATCGATACGTTATTGCGTGCATCGCGCATGTATGTACATACTTTATTGAGGTGTACATGATACACGAAGTTGACCAATCGCATTTGTGGAACACGCAAAACACATGATAGATATCTGACATTAATCGCATATGAGAAAATTATTTTTTTAATTGAGAAATATAAATAAAAATTGAGTTTTTTGCTTCTGCCAATTTGCCCCATTTATACCAAATATCTGTATATACATATAGATTAAATTTTTATTTCTATTATTTTTAGATTAAATGAATTTATATTTTGTGCTTCCATTTTTGCTCAAATATTTATTGCACTATCACTTACAAAAATGTCCGTATATATAAATTAAATAAATTATGTAAATATATATATTTGCAATGTATTGAGCTTGTGGATTTGCTAAATGACTGTAAAGATTAGTTATCCCCTTGCGGGAAAATTACGAAAAACGGAGATGGATAATTCTATCTAACTACATGTACATGATACTAATCTTCGAAATAAAATAGGAATAAGTTTTGTTTAATCATTGATTACACTTTGACGTTTTCGTCTTTCATGCATGTGACTACAATGAATCCTTTGATTCTGCAAATTTAAGCGCGAATACATTAATACGTGCATCGAGTAAACGATTATAGCTTCCCGCATACACTCCCCATTAATACCGCCTTTATACCGCTTTTATACCGTACGATGAATGGAGCTCGTCCGAGTGATGTGTCGTGCAAGCTTTCCAAATCGCGAAAAACGTTTGACGAGTATTCAAATCTTATTGCATAGTTAACAGCTGCGCCGTTTTATCATTTTCAACCAGCCGTTAATGATTCCATGTAGCATTTTATCACGTAATAGCGTATCGTCCATAAACCGCGTACTCATACCGTACGTGAGCTCAAAGAAATCCTCGCTATAAACGGATTATCGTCCACCTTTAGATAATATCCCGAACAAACGTGCGGTTCGAAATACAGATCGAAGGATCCGCGCTCGCGGGAAGATAAACGGGAATTTTACGCGGGGAGAGGCAACCCGAACCAGGATCTACTCCAAGTTGGCACGTATCCTGGGAAATATCTCCATAGATTACTCTCCAGAAACGAATGCGGAAATGTTCCGGATTCTCCCATCAGAAATATAGCCGTGACCCTAAAAGAAGTGTAGCGCGGCTTTGAAACATCCGTCAAGTCCTTCAGGGCACGACTCTTGGAAGCGAGATCCTTCGGGACCGCGTAAAGAAGCGCAGTGCACCGGTTACGGCTGCATTTTTCAAAGGATTAAAATGTAAGGAGAGAGAGCCCGCACCGTTATTATACCACGTCGCAGTACGTCTCGAAAACCCCGACAGACAAACCGCGGAACAATGTGAATTTTTCAAGAATGCTTCGGTCGCAAGGGTGTTACGACTTGGAAAACGCTAATCATAGCGTCGATGTTATTTATGGCATAAGTGCTGCACAGTGATTTTGCATATCATACCTAATTGCATCTGTAGAAATGGAATAAATGCGAATACAAAAAAAAAACTTGAACAGTTTTAAATAACAAAATGTGAATGAGTGTTACGCTTCACAAAAGTATCCATGTAATAATATCAGAGGTAACGATTGGAAAATTGTATGATAAATTACTTCGCGAGTTAGCCGTCGAAGGTCGAACAAAACAATTTATTTTCTAGCCGTCACTCGTAAAGTTACAAATTTCTCCAATTTCACGAAACATTGTTGTCATGAAAATTATTCGAAAATTGGAATGTTCTTAATCCTTGATGAACAGAATAATTAATTATCGTGTAGGGATGGCTTCCCGAAATCTTGAAATGTCAGCGGCAGAGCGACACGTTATTATGGTGATTAATGTAGCGCGTTAACCGACGAGGTAAAAAGATCCCGAAACCTGCGCTGTGAAGGTCAGCGGCGGTGCGGGCACACTTGACCTGGTTGCGACGAGCGTAGCGCCAAACAGACAGACGTCAGAGAGAGCAAAATTGCAAACGCAAACACTCGAATCCGCCGTCGCAGACACGTCACTTCTAATTTCGTCGACAGCTTCGTACGGTTGTCGCACTATTACTGGCAAATCACTCGAAAGAGATTGTAAAGGGAACTGCGTTGAATACGATCATTATCTTAAGTAGGGCGATCATTTCAACGATCTCTCTGCGCATTACGATGATCGACGAGCAAGTACGTAAATATTCTGTCGTAGCAAGAGCTGTCCCTTCAACCGAATCTTTTACCAGAAGCAAACTGTCGGATATGTCGACAAAAGTTTGCTTCTGACGGCGAATTTCATTTAAAAACTTATTTGAACATTCATGCTAATTAGATTCCATCCATACATTGTATTCGGAATTTTATCCTTTCTGTAAATCTCACTTCTGTAAATCTATTCGATTATCAATAAATTCTATCGTTAAATGCGTCTTTCAAAGACCGTCCCGTCGCACAATCTGCTTAATCACATATGAGAGCTTCACGATTGAAACCTAAAATATAAATTTTCACATTCTTTTTGCCGCGAAAGATCGTGCAAAGTCGATCCGAAAAATCACCCCTGCGATCCGAGAGCATGAGCACTGTACTTGAAATACGATCGGAAGATCCGTTTTCTCATGGGCAACGAAAAAGAAAGGGAAAAAACGAGGGCACCTCTTCGGCAGTGCTCTTTGATCGCGGGCGCGCTGCTACTGCTGAGGTCTCTCCCTCGTAGAGCTAATGCACAGAGGGATCCCGTTCGACGGGGTTGACCCAGTTAAGAGTGGAGTCAGGGTCCGAGAGTGCGCGGTACGGACGCGTCCACGTCGCGGTACGTACTGAACCACTATCGCGTATGTACGGTCTCTCTTTCTCTTTTCCTCCGACTAAAGCTGCGCGCGATAAGGCCGCGAGAGCTCGTTTCCCCTTTCGCGGTTCTCGCATTCTGCCGCCACCACCATCACCACCTCCACCACCTCCACCGTCACCAGGAGATCGACCTTCGACGTAGCCGACATCGTCGCCGGGACCACCGCCGCCGCCACCACCACCATCGTCGCCGCCACCGCCGCCGCCGCCGCTACCGCCGCTACCTCCGCCGCCACCACTGACGCAAACCCCCTCGAAGCATCCTCTGAAACTAACCCCTACTCGCGCTTTTCGACCAAACTCCCCTCCATATTGATCAGTGCGCGCGGTCCGCAGGCCGCAGCATCCAACGATGGGAACGCGCGCTGCTACACGTTGTCAACATACTTAGCAGACCGAAATCCCACGGTGCGGGATAGTGATGAGCCCTGGCCACGAAATTGGCCGCATGCGTCCACAGTCTTGTCAAACAAGAGAAAGTGATAAGACCGATATACATTAAGATGCACGTCTTGCGTGACCACAAAAGATCTATCTGATCGCGGATGATTATCCGAGTAATTTTTTTATAGAAATGTTCTAGCGTGAGATTAGAATTGATTATTGATAATCATGTACTTTGTCCCTTTGATCAATTTCAATGCAATTAATTTATACAATTTATTTATCTCAAATGCAATGAAGTTTTAAGCAGATTTTGTTAAATTATTAAATCGATATGAAACAACTTAATAATATATATTGAATATAAAAATAAGTGAAAAAGTTGTACCGAGTTTCTCGTTAATTTGACATTACATTCGGGTATTCAATAAAATATTATATTCTGATATAATTAATATTCTAAATCGTGATCGTGGATTGGGCATTAACAGCATTTGCGCGAAATATTATGAACACGTCGCGTTGCAATGATGAAGAACAAATGCTCGTATTTCGAAAATCCCTTATCCCCTCTTTAATTACTATGACACAGGTGCAAGCCGGTGCCATTTATTAACCGATTAAAACCACGTGCGTCCGCGTAACCTCGGCACGAAACTTCGAAAAGCTTCACCGGCGGGGTCTCATCGTTTGCGGAATGTAATATTCATGAAATGGCTAAATTCATCAAATTAAAAAATTAGATTGACATCCTAAAGAAATTCTTAAAATAATATCTTAAAAAGGAAAATACAGAATTCGTTAACGTCTACTCCTCTATGTTGGCGATTAATTATAAAATAATTAATAATAACGTAAAAAGACATATAGACATATTAAATATACACATTATATTTATATAATATCAAAAAATTCTTGATCAAAAAGTTTTTAAAAATAGCGAACATAATAGGAAATGAACAAAAACAATTAATTTTTTAACAGGAATGCGCTGTCACTGGAGCATTATTAGATTATAATAAGGAATTAGTTTGGGCTTTTCGTGTCAAGCAATCATTGTAGATAATGACGTGATCAGAAACCAATGCGGGCTTTTCATGTCAAACAATCATTACCGCGTTGTTCTAAGCTATACGCTGAGATTGAGGGTTGCTTTGATTTATATTTCGCAAATTATTATAAATAAATAACAAAGTTAAATATATGTTTTCTTATTTAAAATAATAATATAATTATTTGTAGTGATAAAAAACATCAGTTTTAATCATCATTAATTATTATTAATGTTGAAATATTTCAACTCTCTAACCTTGAAATTTACCATTATAAAATGGTTTCATTTTTTTATTTTTGTTCAAAATGTTACTTCTGTTACTAATAACTTCATATAATTCTCTTATGAACATATATCATGCTATAAGTTAAGGCTCTTGCGAATTTGATTTTTACATAAAATATCATTTCTATGTTAAATCCGCTTGTCGAAAGCGAGAAAGTACTTCTTTCTCATGCGTTGACACAGAAGTTTCTACAAGGTGCACTAAGGGCATTCCGCTTGGAAAGGTTGACAGGCGCTATTGCGAGAATTCCGCACTCGCGCACTCAACAGCCTAAGGCTGAGCGTGAAACTTCCGGCCGAGTGTGATTGCCACGGCTAAAAGCTGCCAGGGGCTTTACAACCTTCATTTCCCGACTTAATACGTTTCTTCGCTAAGACGACAGTGAAATGGAGCGAAAAAGAGAGAGGACGAAACCGAACCTCTCATCGGTTCATCGTGCAAGAACTCGGTGACCTTCCATCAAACATTCCAATGCAATTGCGTCCCCCCATCGTGTTACGCTGTAAAAGGGATAGAAAGGTTTCACTTTCGACTCTAAAAATGTGCACGGCTTAAGATCGCACATTTCCAACATTCTCGAGTCGCTACCAGAGAATATGTATCTCTTCGAGCACGAAGTACTTTTGTCGCGCTTTCTGTCGTGATGAGCTGTGCTTTTAAATGGGATAAAAGAAAGAGAAGCAAGACGGAGCAACGGCTATTTTCTTACGCTGGTAAAATAGATTTTTTTTGCTGATACGTATAATAAAATACACAGATGCATATTCAATTAAATTACGTACATTTAATCAATTTAAAGTAAAGTAAAAATTTCCTGTTGAAAATAATCGAATTTATTGTGATTATAGTGATTCGTCAAAAACTGAGATATTACACATAAATGTAAATGTAATTTAAAATGTAATTAAAAATGCGTGCATTCTTAATATTATCGATTACTGTATGAGCTTATACAAAGTCGAATATTGAAAAATGCTGTCATTACACAAAAATTCGTTAATACAAACGAACAAAAATATTTTTACATTCATGTTTTTAGTGCCATGTCTGATGGACGATATTTGCCGTACGCAAAATAGCACAAATGATCCGCATAATGAGCTAATTACTGCGAAACGAGCGAGCGAGCGAGCGAATCGAGCAGTCGAACGTGTAGTTGAATTTAAATGAGGTCACGCGAAAACGCGTCGGATTTCATCCGCGTTATTAGCGAACTATCGGTGACTATCAGATAGGGTGTCTATTTAACAATAGACAATTAATTAATACACTCGTCTATTAGATCGTAGTGAATAAACACCGAAATTATCTGATTTTGAAAACAATCTGCTGACTAAATGTACGGCGTGATCTTTCACACTATTTTCGAGATTAAAATGATGAGGCTTGCAATAATAATGGGTTTGTTTGCTCACGAAATGGCACAATCCGTAACGCTTATGAAAAAAATCGCGGCAAAAGCAGAGATTAATGCGCGCATTCACGATACGTGACATACTCGTTAGCTATAAACACGCGACTTAATAAATGATAACAAATTCATGCATTAAAGTTTTATAAAGTTTAAAAATATTGATCGTTACTCTTTAACACGTTCGAATACACGTCCAATGTGTGTCCAATGTTAAAAGAACAATTTATATGCACATATCTATGTACGAACGTACGCATGCTCGCATTTAAATCGATTAAAGATAAATATTATCTCTTTTATCTCTTTAGTAAAATAATTACAAACAATTGCACATGAGAAACAAACTTTACATTTTTGTTACAATCTCGAAATATAGAAAATGTACTGTATCTCGGTTTATATTTGTATTTCAATTTATATAATAAATATTGATACTAAGATTCTAGAATATACATATAAGATGTATAGTTTTCATTGATGATAGAATGTAAACCTATTGAATAGATAAACATCCCTTTTAGGCGTTTAATCCTTTGAGTCTTCCTAGAGTTGCGAGAGAACATCTTCATCGCTATCCAGTTCCAGTGTGCTATCGATCTGACTATGAAACCATATTGGTCAACGTGTTGGTTAGATGCACCAATTTGCACCTCAAAGGACCAAACTAGTTGCTATGAGTAACAGTAATTTCATTGTCTTCTGTTACCACTAACGGCTGTACGTTTCTTTCATCGAACCAATGGTTACATGTTGTAGTGTTACACCTGCACTAGAATTTGTTTTAAATTTAATTTGAATTTCATTCTTCAACACTTTCAGCAATTTTCATTTCCAGCTTTCAAGCTTTGCATGAATAAATACCAGAATAATTACTTTTTGTACGAATATTTGTATCTCGAATAATACATTCAATTATCAGATATAAAAAAAACGCAATAATAAAAAAAGTAATAAAACAGGAATTTTGAGGAATAATATGTTTTTATAGAATCATTAAAATAATTCTATTATTAACATTTTAGCATTATCAGTATTATTGTTATGACTATTCTACTTTTTCAAATATAAGAAATGCGAAAATCATGAAGTAAAATGTTTTTAATGCAACATGAAATTTTAGAGAACAACAAAAGCTGTTTGAGAAAAAGATAGAAAAAAATAGAAAGAGACGGTCGAACGCGCGATGCGCTCTGACGTGCGCGTTTAAAAATTCCACGCGATCATAATTCCATGGATTTAAATTTTCCGGTTATAATTACAAAATGCCTCGCATACCACACGCGATTCTACATAATTATTTCCGTAAAATCATACAAAAGAATCGCACATTCAAAATTATCCACAAAGAGATTATCATTGCAATTAATTGTGTTCCTCAATAAACAACGATAAATATACTCCTTAATCTGTTTATAGATAAATATCGTACAAATAATCATATCAAGCTATAAAAAAAATAAAATTACCAAGATATATCATCAATCCTTTTCGTGCATACATCAATAATTCTCTAAGGATTAATTTCGGCAGAAAGACACATCTGTAGCCTGCTCTAGTTTCGGGGATCAGCGTCATCACCTCGTTTGCAAGTAAAAGAGGATGTCGTGTTCGGTTTTGCCGGCGGTCGTTCGCATTCCTCGCACCATTACAAAGACTTTTCGCATCTAGGTATATCGAGTGTACATCTCGGGGATTCTGCCATGGGTTGGATAATCAGTCCGCGTGAATTCTTCATCCTGACCAGAAAAGAGGAGCGAGTGTAAAGCGAGAAAAGCCGGAAATGAAATTTCTTGTCGGCTGCGTTAGAATCGAAGTGACCTATTTCGGTGTGCGCAACATTAATTCAATAGCGATTTAAAAGAAGCCAAAATATGAAATAAGAAAATTGATCGCGTTTTTTTCTTTTCATAATTGATTGATATGTCTGTAAATTAATGTTAAAAATAAAATGTTACCTATGTTGACTTGTGTACCACAAGTAGGCGATTATACAGTAACTACTGTATCGCATGAACGTCTGCGCTTAACAACTCGTACTGACCTAAATACATATTTCTTGTTTAAATTTTTCTATAAACGAGTCATTTTTATCTGATTCAAAGAAAAGATAACATCTCTCTATCGTTCTGGGCGACTTAGAAATGCAACAATAATTCTAACATGGCTAATATATTATATATCTTAATTCAGCAAACCAACGTAATTATAGGAAAACTTTGCACTGGTGAGAGAGACGGAAATGATGAATAGTAGTGCTCTAATAAACCTCGAATTGTCACAAAATAATTAAGTACATTTATTTCCGCGATAAGACAAAGAGCAAGATTTTTTTCTCAAAAGCATCCTCACCGGACTGACAAAGAGATAAAGAAAAGAAAAAGTAAAAGAGGAAGAAGGTAAAAGAGAAATCTCATTTCGAACTCATACATTATATTGATTTAATATACCACGGAAAAAATATACTGGACTTATAAAAGACCGTTAGATATTAATAAAACTTGAAGAATATATTTCGCTATCTCTAAACAAATTTATTAGTAAAGGCTGTTTAATTATGTGTAATATTACTTCTGAAGTTGGGTGAGATAAAAAAAATTAAAATTAAAGTCGATATCAAAGATAATTAATACTTCTAAAAGAATTTAAAGAATAATTTAATTGAATTTAAATTGGAGTTGAATCTCATTTGATTTGTTAGTTAGTTTCTTATATAATTAAATTTAAATTTAAAATAATAAAAAATTAAATTATGTTGAATTACTAAGAAATTGTTTAAACCAACAACAAAAATATTTTTTATCAGAACTAATTATATTTCAATTGTAATTTATTTCAAAGATATTTTAATCCATTATTTTATGTTCATGTTGTTAGTCTAATTATTAAACATACATTTTGAATAACTTTAGAATAGAAAAAGCTTTTAGTACTAATCTAGCAAGTTAAAGAGGCAGAAGAATAATATGTATAAACAATAACAGTATATAGAAGAGGTCACGAGAACGAGCTCACAAAAAGATAAATAAAATTAATATATGTTTTATTATAATATTACAATTTCAAAACAAAACGTTTCGGCATTACTTTGCCCTCCTCAGTTGTTGTAACAAATCATATCAGAAAATACAAAAATATAAAAAAGAAAAAGAGAAAACTTATAAACTAATAGCCACATTCAACGATTATGTCCTATGACATTATGTATTGTGCGAAGAACTATTTGAACAAAAGTGTTTAATCGAAATTAGCGGTGAGTCGGTAAAAATTGCAACATGGTCAGTGTATAAAAAAATATAATTTAGGACGTTTTTTCRTTTAAAGGCGAGAAAGCGTGCAGTCAAACCATACATGATAAAAAATCTGTCCAATGATGAGAGTCTTTGTTTAAGGATACCGTCAATATTGATACGTATGAAGGTGGTACAATAAAGTACTTTATTATTTTAATGCCATTATTGATAAAATGTATGTAGGTAAGAGTCGGAGTAAGTTAAGATGTATGTCCTTTCGCTACCACTATCGCAAAGGAACTCCGCAAAGGAATATGTATAAAATTTAGTAGAACAAGCAAAGTAAAAATAAAGTAAAGTAAAGATAAAGTTTTAAAGTAAGCACACAAAGAATAATTAACAAATTGCAAATATGTAACAAACTAAATTGCAGTAACGAATACTTGTAATCTGTAAAAATAAAAAAAGAAAAAACAAAGATATGACGTTTTGAGTTTATCACGATTCAAAAATAATCTCTCATACGTTCTACAAGCTGCGAATCAGAATTATATCTAAAGGATCTATATGAAATGTTGAGAGAGAGACTTAAATTACTGCGACATCTTAGCGGTGTGATAAATTGCAAGAACTTTTCAAAAAATTAAAATAATATTCAACTATTCAACATTTTCTGTGCCACTTTCTGTGTCACTTTCGTTCAACTATTTAATAATGGAGACTCGTCTCAATTTTGAAGATTATAATATACATTAAATATAATACATTAAATATTGAGTACGGAGAAAATAGTAATTTATCTAAAAATAAAATATTAAAAAAATAGAAGTTTGCAATTTTGTATTGTGTCCGCAAATGTCTATCTACTTAATAATTTATCATAATTTATCCCTACATAAATTTTTCATAAACTATTTATTTAAAGAGAGATAGAGAGAGAGAGAGAGAGAGAGAGAGAGAGAGAGAGAGAGAGAGAGAGAGAGAGACAGAGAGAGACAGAGAGAGACAGAGAGAGACAGAGAGAGAAGAAGAGAAAGAGAGAGCTTTTTCACTTTCTAAAAAATTTATACTGTTGGAAAAAGACTCTTTTTTTTTAGATTAGAACAATAAATTATATGTTTTCCACAATCTCCACAACATTAAAACAAAAATAAAAGTTTTGTTTTACTTATTTTTCATATCTTTATTTTACATATCTATATTTCTTTTTTTTTAATATTTCTAATATTTTTAATGTTTTTAACAAAACATGAGTTGTATGTTGTAAATTTCATAAATAAAAATTGTTTTACAAATGATATTTTCATTTCATGTAATCGATTTCATATTTGTTTTCTTGACTATCTGGCTTCGATAAATGAAATATAAACAATTTACCAATAATCGGACCAAATTGAAATCGGTAATAAATCCAATCGAATATCGATGGTTTCTCGTATTTCTATTATTCTTCTACAAATATTTTAAAACGTCAAATTTCTCAAACCGTAATTTTTCATATTGCAGATCTGTCGCAACACGTGTACAAGAGGGCAAAAATGTATCTAGAGATTTGTGAAGACATGACAACGAAGAACGTCGGTTTCGAGGTAATTTGAGGTCGAGAAGGTGCAACCAAAGGAGGGGAAGAACCAAACTAGGTCGCGGCTCTGATAGTGCGACCTATATACGACTCGAGCTACCCCTCGCATCCCTTTACATTTTATATCGTTCCTGCATTTCTCTGTTATACAGTGACGGATGAACAGTGTTGGGCCGGAATGCATAAAGAAATTTTAATTGTTCGGATTTTGCGCGTGATATAATAAACGTTATAAATCTCGAATCAAACCTTTCAATTCAAAACTTTCTGCCGAATAAACCATTCGAACAATTAGACTTTCGAACCTTAAATTGTTTGGATAATGCTCTCAGGCCTATATAAAATATATCTGTTTCTATTTTTAAATGCTCTAAATAAAATTCAAATCATGTAACACTTATTTTAATTATATATCGCAATTAATTCATGAAAATTTATATACATGTATAAACATTTTTCATTCATATTAGAATATTATCTAAATTTTCAACCGTCATAAAAGGCAAATATTATTGTCTAAATACTATTTCTTCCATATCATTTTTAATATTAATTACAGATAATAAAATTCTAATCTCTAATCTTTTATAAATCTTTAACAAGCTTTATCTTTATTTGTGCTTTCTTAAAACGCTGCTTAACAATTTAGTCGCGGGTGCAAAATATTGTTAATTCGATCCTGTGTTCTTACGTCATTGCAGCCCTAGGGATGCAACCCTTCTCCCTGTACGCTTTTACGTCATTGCCAGCGACTAAACACCATCCTTTTTCGTGAGATCTCCCTGGGAAAAAGTGATAGACGCACGTTGACACGAAAGATAAATAAGAAAAGAAAAGAATGATCGCGCAAAAACCTCAGCCGCTAATAAATTCGACTCGTACAGTAGTCATTGCCTTTACGATCGACCATTTAGCTTTTTTTCCGGTTTAGCTTGCGGTATTCGATGTTTTAATGTAATTTCTGAACAGCACTGACTTGTCCACCAATATTGAGAATACGTCAACGAGACGACCAAACGCTGATTATTAAATTTCAATATTGCCACGCGGTCGACTTTTTATATCGCAATTCAACACAGCGACGCTGAAATTTCTGTATCACTCGACGCTGCATTAAATCACATAAAATACCTAACGTCTGTTTTAATACATTATGATTATAATGCACTAAATTTTAATAAAACGCGATTAATCAATATTGTTAGAGAACATTATTCCTCGATTATTTATTTATAAGTCGCGCGAAATGCAGCAATTGATCGTTATGCGTTATAGCGTGTTGAAATATAATTTTAATTAAACTGAAGATTCAATGATATAATGAACGATGCTGGAAACAGCACACCTGAGTTCATTATAATGAACTGTAGAATAAATATTTATCTTTCAATTTTATGTGTCAATTTTAATTAAAATTGAAACCATTAACTCTATCTCTTTTCAAAGTGGTGAAAGCATTAATTTTATTTCGACCAATGATAAAACATAATATCAAATGACTATCTTGATTACGCGTTACAATGTTTCAAACACTCTAATTTTAATTAAAACAAAAATGGAAATATTATAAATGGAAATATCACATATTTTACATAGTTACTAATAAAAAGTTTTATATAATAAATTTGTTAGCAATATCAGATTAGGAAATAGGAGAGTGAGAGAATCGGAAAATAAAAGTAATATTTTTATAAATAAATATGTATTTATAAAAAATATAAAATCCGTTGGCAATAAACAATATTTATTTAGTTTTCTAATTTGCATAATCCATCATGTCCAATCAATATTTTAAAGCAAAAAAAGACCTTTATCATCGTGCAATCAAATATCTCAGCTCAGAGATAAATTCGTAGGTAAAAGTCGACATAAACATCTTTTGTTGGAAAACTTTTCTTCGTCGTCTGACAAATAGTAGGACAAGCAAGGAAGAAAAAGAGAAGGGACGATAGAAAAAGATGGATGACTGATGCATAATATGCATTTCATATATCAGTTTACAATTCCAAGTATGAAGCTGCACTTCAGCAATTGAGAATCTTTATGCAACATGAATAGCGACATATTCTATTTTTATCCCCTCACGGTGAACCGATACGAACGTGCCGTATCTTATCACGTTTTTTTTCTTAGCACACGCAGCCTTTAATCCTCTTTCTTTACCATCTTTGGAATCATTCCACTTCATCCCTTTCTGCGAGCGCGCGCGCGCGCGTGTATGTGTGTGTCTTTTCTATCTTTTTCTTTCACTTTCGATCGCTATCCAATCAATATTTAGACCATCTTACATGGCGATAGGAGCGAACGCGGAATATCGAGTGGTCGCGCGAGTAAAAGGACTACGAAAGCAAGCTACATGGGAAATTTGAGATTTAAAATATGGGATCAGCGAACGCAACATTGAATAAACCATGGTGTCGAGCGCAATGTATCGTTAAATTAACGACGAGCCCAAGCTAATGGTTTTCTCCATCCGCGGCGAGAACATCGTAAATACGCCTGAGAAAATATTGATATTCAGTGAAACAATAGCGCCAAGTATTTTATATTTACGTTGTATATTGATTTTCACTAAATTCTTATATTTTTAACGCGTTGAAAATATAAATATTTAAAATGTAAAATGCGATATGTTCTTTATTTATCAGTTTTCGATATCATGATCTTTTTTCCTGCGAGTACGACTACTGAATTATGGAACTAGAATTTAATCTCTAGAGAATTTGAGCTCTATACACGCCTATTTTTTAAATAGGACATTACAGACGTGCGCTACGCGTGCGCTATTTAACTTTTTATTTTTTACAAAAAAAAAGTATACAAATCAATCACACAATCGCGATAACTGACGCTTGCGAGTTGTTAAAATATGCTCATAGTTACTTTCGCAGCATGAAGTGAGTAAAGCAAGAAAATCAATCATCATCAAGCGGAAAAGCGGCAACAATTAAACCTCTTACATATCTTTTTCAAGAGCGAAGAGACAAATGTAGGGTAAAGGCAGCGAATATGGAATATTAATTTTTAAATTAATATTACTCCGATACAAATGCATATTAAGACTTGTAATAAACGTAGAACTTTTAAGTAATATGTTAGCTATAACATCCAATAAATGAAAGTCTCCGAAATTTAAGTCCAACTTCAATATTTACAAAAAAGTAAAAAATGAGAAAATGAGAGGTGTAAAAAAAAGGGATATAATATGGAATACTAATCAAATACGAGGAACAATAATAAGTAACATAAAAAATGAAGTGCAAATTAACTTTTTTATGTAAATTGAAATCGAAACTATTAAAAATCATACGTTTATTGTACAATGTAGCACATAAATAAAATTACATTATGAACATGGACAATAATCAAATCCTAAATCGTTAAATTATTAAAATAGACTTTAACATCAAAAATATTCTTTATTATTTATAAAAAGAACAAAAACGTTATATTCTCTACTCTTTATTCTATAATAATTTAATTATTCCATATTACCAACACATCTGAATATGACATACAAACTCTTCCCATTTCAATAAAGAGCTACAAATCGCAATTAAACGGCATAATATTATTCATGCAACATTATTAAAAGCGTCTATGTTCTATAAACATTAAATAACTTACATTCAGCTTGTAAGAATATTTTTTAAGAATACTTTTTAAGATAGTGCTATCACATTTCCAGACGCAACAAAAATAAATAAATGTTTATATTAGAGAAATTCGTTGTCGCATCGAGTTTATTATTTAATATGGCACGTTTGACAACAACTACAACAATTTCTAGTGATTGCCACTAGAATGCAACGCTTTATTTAAAAAATAAGACCCTATTCCATATTAATAACCTATTCCATATTCGCTGCCTTTACCCTATTGCATCAAATCTTCTGCATTAATAAATTATAAATCAAATTGGCATTGTCAATATTATGGCATTCATTTCGTTTTTATTTTTTATCTCTACAACCTTCGTGTCAAGATAATAACAAATTGACAAACATTACGTGTCAATTTTCATGTTTAAAATCCAACTCTCAATTATTCAATAATTCAAGTGGAAGTCTCATGGGATCGAAGAAAATCTCGCATAAAACATTATTTGACAAGATATACAAAACTTTCGAATGCACAATTAATGCGTTAATTAGTTTTAATTACTTAATAATAAATTTCTGCAACTTACCAGTCAGTCACTTACCGTTCATGTAGCCTGTTATCGATGATTAGTAACCGTATTATCGTATGATGATCTCGAATGAACAATGTCATGTCGTTTGCTGTGCAAAAATCATTATTAATTGATGTTCCCGTTTTTATTTACAATGTCGCTACAAAAATTATCTTATTATATTTATGGTTACTAATTTAAATAGTTATCAATTTTGCTGCTATTTCTAGTACCCTGAGCAGAATATTAGGGGTCTAGTTTATCGACCAGCAATCTTGTTTCGAGTTGATTGTAACAGATGAAGGTATCTCAATTCTCTACATGAATATCATTGTATAATCAATAAATGTTTGCATTAAAATTTTACAATATTTCCGTCGTTCGTTTAATTTTTCCATAGTTTAACTATAATTATCATATTACTTTCATGTGATTTGCATCTTTAAATTTAGATTTTTAATAATAAAAGACTCTCTAGTTATTTCACCAGTTAATTTATGTAAAAGTTAATTAATTCGATATGTGATTCTCTAAAAATATATGTAATCAAAAATTTGTATAACAAAATAGACACAATAAAATCATGTAATTACAAGATTCTCTGGGTCTTTAAAAATTAAAAATTAAAGAAATACTAAATTTTGAAGAAAATCAAAGATAAGTGAAAATACATAATAGCCAAAATTTTTTAATAAATAGAGGATGTGTTTTCAGGAAATAATAGGAAAATTATGGAAAATGGAATCATATCGTATCATATGTTGTGCACATATATTAAGATAAGTTTGTAGAAAATGAAAGACAAAAATTGACAGAATCATTCTCATAATGTATATATGCATAATCTATACAAAATATTATACAAAACATTATCGCACAGTATATAATCAATATCATACAATTCGTATTTTCAATGTTCACCATTGACAACGCAGACATATCATCGTTCGACATGTTACAAATGGGTTATAATTGTAATACGTAAATCGAGATCTCATCTATGAAAGTTTTTCTTGCTTTCCAATTGATTACTAATCTGTTCTTCAGAAGAAATAAAACGGCTAATAATACGAGTTGTTTGCTTTCAAAATAGTAAATCTAATTTTACGAATTTTGTTAAACTTAATATATAAATATTATATTACATCAATATTCGATTCTTTTTTTAAATAACTCACACTACATTGAAAACAAACAATTTATATCTTGATATTGCACACATATCTATCGTTTATAAATATCTTCATAAAGCCTAAAACTTAATGCTACAGAAGAATGGAAGATATACATGTACAACTTTGAACGCAAATATCACATTACGTATCTATCTGTCTTTTTGCGAGGGACTAGCTTATTTCCATTTCGCGTCGACGAAACTGTCAACGAATTATAATTATATCTAACTTATATACAATTTCTGTATAGTATTGCACAGATGTAGCTGTCTTGTACGCCTATGCGCGTGCTAATACTATGACTTGCGGTACGATTTGCATTTTGTAGTTCTCCCGTCAAGGAATTATATTTCTATTTCATTATCTCTGCTGTGCGTGTTTTTCCTATTCTTTCTTACGCTTACACACACTCACACACGCACACACAGACTCTATATATATAAAGTCTATTTCCATTCCCTATATTTCGGAAACAAATCAAAATTATAAAAAAATCGAAATATGTATTCGATCATTTCGAAGGGCTACTTTTTTAAAAGAGTCGGGAATTGAAACACCCCTTCTTCTCCAAGGAAGTGCCTCAAAAATGTCAAATAAACCGAAATATAGGGAATAACAGACTTTATAGACAAATTGTGTATGAATTTATACATAAAATATGAAACGTCAATAGCAAATACTTCTCTATATACTTCTCTAAAATCATAGCCTGCAGCAATCATTGCAGTTATATAAAATTTCAGAGAAATAAAAAAAATACAAAATCTTTACTTCGTAAATAAAATACAACTCTAAAAAGATACAAAACTGCTATTGTCGTCTCATAATAAGGATTAAAATAGATAACGACTACAATTTTCATAGAATTTAAAATACACAACTATTTTTCTATTTTTATATAAAAACAATAATTCTTCACATAGAAAAAAAGATTTTGCTATTTTTTCACAAAGAAATAGCAAAAGCTAAGTTATAATTTTTATTAAAATAGTAATAGAGATTTGACGGGTAAAAATTCTTTTAGTATATTCAAGTGTTATAGATGTAATCAAAATAATATTTGGTCATAAATAGTTGGTCATAAAACTTTATATTTTAGTCGTTATCTTCTTTTTGTTTCCTCAATCAATGTAAATGTTACAAGTCTTTCTTGCATCGTGCAAGAATTATCAGAACGCAAATCGATATAATTATATACATATTCACAATATATCATAACAATATTTCAGAAACAGGAAAAAATAACAACACATACAACAAATTCAACAATGAGAGAATTATAGCCAAAATTTTCATTACGTACTTTTGTAGTCACTGTTGTGGCCATTGTTGAATAAAATGTAAAGCGCACAGTAAGGAGCATATTATGAGAGTAAAACAATAATTATAATGTAATATAATTATAACTATATAATGTTGTGTAATTAATTAACATATGTAAAATTTTTATAAAAAGTATTATACATATTCTTATATATAAATATCAATGTAAATATCAATGTAGGAATAGAAAAATTAACCCTAAATAAAACATTAATGGTCACAGTATACTGAAACACTTTTTTAACATTAAACAGCAGAAAAAACGTTATCTGAGAGTAAATAATTTATGTAATAAAATAAATTTATACACATTATTTTTATTCATTTTATACATTATTTTCCAAAAATTTATTACTTTGCCATCGTCACAAATCCTTTCATTTTCGGGAATAGAAGATATCGAGATGTGGACTCGCAAAATTGAACGCATGACAATGGTACATCAAGTTGATGATAGTATCAAGTTGCTAGCAGTCACTCGTAATCTTCATAACTTGGCACAAGATTGGTTTGACCTTAAGGAAAATTCTATTGCAAAATCTTCGGATACATTTAAAGAGGCTATTCTCGGTCGATTAATAAAATATGTACATATTATCAATTGTAAAAAATATTCTCAATATCTCTCTTTCTCTCTCAATGTGAAAAAACTAAACCGTTTAAGTGAATGTTAAAAAAGTGTATATATATATATATATATATATATATATATATATATTTAGATTAGTCAAATAGCTAAAAAAAAGCTAAAGATTTCTTTATCTATCTTTCTTTTATTGACAAATTAGGGAAAAAAACCCAAACCTAAAAAATTTGCTGTCTTGATTCACGTAACGAAATCGTCACACGAATAGCCGAGTGCGACTTTGTATGCGCAGTAGATGGGGAAAATCGCTGTGATGCCCGGACTCGAAATAGCATCACTGGTCTTGATCCCATCAACTCAAATCCTAAGACAGTATGGCCCATTTCAGCCAGAAGATGATGCGGGCGGGAGCGTCCTATTTGGACACGGCTCAATTGGACACCACCAATCACAGCGACCGGTGCCTAGAGGCTTTCCACTGTTCAAGTGCTGTGAGTGGCTCGTGTCCAATCGATTCGTGTCCAAACGTAGGCCACCCATGCAGGCGAAGGAGTTCACCGAAAGGAAATGTCGCGGTGTTAAGACCAGACAATTTCATAAATGAGGAACACGAACGGAAGAGGAAAACGCAATGGACGAAATGTGTGAAGACACGAAGAATGACTCCCAAGTAAGATGCGGATAGGCTAGTAATGACTTTCATCGCATTTCAAGTAATACGTAAGTTCCCCAGGGAGAGTTTTTTTCCCTTCGTCGGGAGCAAGTTTTAGGTGCTTTTCATTTAGTGACACAAGTCGACACAAACATCGTTCTATATTTCTTGGCATTCAATAAGTAACAAAAATAGAACGATACTTGTGTCAACTTGTGTCACCAAATGGAAAGCCCTTAGTCAATAGTCAGAAGACAATAAAGGCAAATTGAGAATTAATAAATAAAGTTAAGATTGCGCGTATTAGCGGGGATCGAAATATTCGTTTCATGATCAACGCATTCCTTTTTAATTACAATATTTTCATCATAAGATTGCGATTCAGTGATACCTTTAAAGCAAAAAACTGCAAGCATTAAACAATAAATGACCATGTTACGTCCGGCGTTCAGAATTTTTTTTTATTATAACGGAGGGAGGATCAACCAATTTCCCAGCCGGGTGGATCCCACCCCAGGAAGGAGCATACAAAAAAAATATGCATACATTTTTATTGGCGGTGTACATAAAAAAATTTAACACGCTTTGTAAATCTCACAAAAAGAATCTCCAAAATGGAGACCAACTTGGGAATTTAAAAATATCCAAATCTTGGCTACCATGTATGTATGATAGTTTTTTCCAACTTTCAAGTGATTATAGCTAATTGGAAGAAATGTTGAATAGTAACGTTTCGAGTAACTCTTCAACATCAGTCTCAACATATCTAAGAATTATCAGAATACGAGCAACATCAATTACTTTCCAGCGTTTTAAAACACTATACTTTACGTACATGTCCAAGAAAAAATATATCAAACATCTCTTACAATGGACCCACATTGACACACATAAAGCCACACAGACACACAATGAGCGGCCTTATACGCCATCAAGGATTCCACCAGTTTCAGGACATTGGGGACCACGAAAGTACACCGAAGCCAGTCCCTGCATAGAGTGAACGGCTTTAAACCATAGGATACAATCGGCCCTTCTTAGGGCCACCTCAAAGAATTCAAACACAATCTTTCATTGTACATATGTATATAATATAAACCGGAATAAATTATTGTTTTACGCTGATTAACGAGTTACACTTTCGGTCGAATTCCTCGAACACGCAAGGCGGTCCTTGTCCTATCTAGCACCAAGCCGCCACACTGGGCCTACCTTTCTCTTCTGAATTCTTTGATTCCCTCTGCTTAACACGACGTAAGTGAGCCATAAACCACGTGATGATCTACCGTATCATACGAACTCTGACGTTCTAAACATTCTCGCTTCCTCCATCTTTTCCAACACTTCCCTCGAATGCTAGTTAACACAATCTCATTTATACAAGTGTCAGGAGCTGGATTCTGTCCTTTCACCTTGACAGTAAGACTAATTTTATTGATGAAGATTATGATTGAATTTGAGTAAAGTCATGACGTCTTACAATTTATTTCCGTACTTAGATGTAAGCATAAAAGCTTCCAAACTCAACAGTTACGCAAGAAAAATAACAGAAATACTTGCGCAAGCAGCAGCTGCTTCGTCTCATTGCTGGAATGAATTTTCAGCGGTAATCCTGTGGATTCCATACGATTGGCAGTATTGACTGTGTCACCAAATAAACAATATCGAGGCATTTTCAATCCAGCAACACCAGCGCATACTGGACCGGAATGTATTCCTATACGGAATTTCAGTTTGTCAAGTAGCCTGTGATGAATAGAAAATTACTTAATGGCATCTAGAAGGCATAATGCTATTTCATCAGCATGCTGAATACCATTCCTTATTGGCAAACCGCTTACAGCCATATATGTAAGCATCACCAATGGTTTCAACTTTATAAACATCATAATTTTCTATCGTAGAATCAAAACATGTGTAGAGGGTTCAGTGTCCCCTTTCCGCGGCGTTGAAGGTCTCAAGGAAGGGTAAAGTCAATTTAGGTTGGTCGATCGCTCGGGTGGAACTTATGAAGGTCAGACCGGTACAATGTTTTAAATGCTGGCACTTCGGGCACGTCCGTAACAATTGCGAATCTCCGATCGACAGGACCGGTCATTGTTTCAAGTGTGGCGGCACGAATCATACGTCATATACATGCATTGTAAATCCTTATTGTGTTATTTGTGCCGATTTTGGCTGTGAGTCGGCTCATCGCTTGGGGTCCTCTGCCTGTTCGGCTATGGTGAGGGGACCGGGTGGAAATCGTAATCGGAGTCAATAATGCAAATACTACAGGTCAACTATCATTGGGCCACCCAGAATCTCAACTGATACGTTTAGAAAATCAACAACTTGTAACGGCGTGCTTTCCGCATACATAGAAGTAAAATCAACTATGTCGCTAAAATAAATAGTAACGCAATCGAAACTTTCAGCCTCTACTTTATGTCCTTTTTTAATTGTTCGGTTATGTAATGCGGTAACATTTCGTATAGTAACGCATCTGTTTTCTTTTTTTCTTCAGTTGGTCCGTCCGTTCATCAACGAGTGCTTCAAGATTATTTGCATATTTTTCCATCATTGCCATCATGTTATCAGAATTACAAAAAGATATATTAAATATTCCTAGCCATATCTTTGGTAAACATAAGCAATGTAAGAAACATAATCGTACAGATATCTATGAATTGTCCGAATCGACCATAGGTTATGCCTATATATGATGGGCTTTCCTATGGCAAATTCAAACAATTCCCATAGGCATGTGTGGAGATTTGCAGCGTCCCTTGGCGGCACCTCTTGTCGCGTTCCTTTTGACGCTTTATCTCGTTTCGTTTAAGTGTTCGAGTCACGTTTTGAGGCGTTATGTCGGTTGCACCGACCATAAGTCGGCGGTGAGCTAAGTGTTGCGTACAGAGTAAAATCGAGAAATACGGAGTAATCTTTATATTCGTGGAAAATGTCATGTCGAGTCTGAGCGTCTAGTTGAAGTCGCGTGTACTCTCTGTAAAGTCTGTTATCTTATTCTATGCTTTATACATCCTTTATTTCTCTTTCTGTTAAATATATTTACTTATATTTATTTTATTGAATTCTGTGCGGCGATTATTGCTTTGCCTTCTCTCTCTCAGATCTTGCCGATCGAATTAAAAGAATCACGCCCCTCTGCCAAATACTGAGCGGGGAGCGACAGGACTAATTTTGAGATTAGCGAAATATATTAGAGTGGCGCGATTATTCACGCCTGGCGCCCATTTTCTTAAGTACTGTTGTTACGTATTGGATCGTTCTTTTTATCGCGTACCATCTCGTTCGTGTCATCGCGTATTGCATAGTTTTCCTCGTCGTGTATCGTCTTGTCGTTACCCTCGTGTACAGTCGCGTCTTTACTAGTGAATTCCTTTAAGTAGCGCGTATCGTCCAGTCTTTGTATCGTCCGATCTTCGTTTCGCATATTGTCGAGCTCCGATTAATAAGCCCCCTATATATATATATATATATATATATATATATATATATATGTAATTCTCTAACTATCAAGAGCAATATCATAATCTTTATAATATTACCTTCAAATATCTTTATACATTTACGCTAATAAAAATAATTCAAATCAAATAAAGTAAAAAAAAAGTATTACATAGACTAATAATTTTATGTTTGGGGACCAAACTTTTCCCCAAATTATAAAATAAGACCGGTATGCAAAAAAGTGCTCTTTCACCAAGGCGACCCACCGTCCCATAAATCGTGGCGCAAGAAATGTGTAGATGTGATTTCTTTCTGATATGTTTCGAATACTTGCTTTATCAAAACGCCAAATTCGTCCATTTTAAGCTATTTCCAACTGTTTGTATCATCACAAACCATGGCAAAATTATATAAATTGGGCTTTGAAATGATTCCACATCCACCCTATTCTTCAGCCTCATGTGACTTTTTCCTGTTTTCAAATTTGAAAATTTGGCTCGGTAGGAAGAAATTCTTCTCGAATGAGAAAGTCATCGTCGGCGTCAATATTTTATAAACTTTAAGATAATCAATATTTTACAAATTACATTTCCGACAGTATCAAAAAATTGGAAATTTGCTAGAAAATTTTCCTCGATGAAAACTTAAGAAGTAAAGGCGATTTTTCCAAAAAAAGCTGTCCAACGCATCAAGATCTGATACGTCCAACTTGTTTGCCGCCGCTAAACCACCGTCTACGAAAATGAAGCTTCCATACGAGCTCAGTAAAGAAGAGGAAGAAGAGTTCTACGGACCGATCGGTGGAGTCCGACCGGAAGACCATTTAGAAAGCTACCAGGACTTAAGCAAATGTTTTTGCTTAAATTTAGCAAACAACGTAGATTTAATTTACGTATCAATCTTAGAGTTTAAATTAAGATTGTGTAAAACCTGTTATTTAAGAACGGGGCAACCTGAAATATACATATATGTCAAGAATATCTTGGCATTCGATCTGGGTAATAATCCCCGAATGGTCTAATTATAAATTAAACTGCGTCGAATGCGGTGATCGCATATTAAAATTGAAACGAGCGTATCGATGCACAGAATGCATTGAAGAATGCATGGAAAGCGAAAAAGAATTATTTAATAAACAAGATCAAGAAACTGAAGGGCCTTTTACCGCATTTATGACACTTGCCCTTAAACTTCTTTTCAGTGGTCTTCATTACCTGACCACTTACTGACTTAGAATGTGACTTGAATACTTCATCAAAACGTCCTTCAATATTCCTTTCAGCGTTAGCCAGTTTCTTCACAAGAAAAGCTCCAAGGACATCTCTCCCGATAAAATAGACCAGCTTGTAACGAAGCTATCAAAATCCTTCGGTAGGCATCCTAGAATCCTTGCCATTACATTTTCATTCAATTTATTTCAAAATCTTCATTCCAGAATCTAGGGCTTCAATTTTGCGTGCAATAACCTTTCTACGAACGTACCGATTGTGTCATTAGACTTCCAATTATTGAGCCTTTTAATCATCCTGATCTCTTGACACTTTGCTATATCTATAGTGAAGCACGGTATTCCTATACACAAGTTACTAACCCTGCTTTAAGAAAAGCTATGACAGCAGGTGAGACTTTATCACCTAAAATTCCAAATGCTAAATATGCTGATCAAGAAAACGCCCGCCGCAGTGCAGTGACATGCATCACGGAATGCTCCGAGATATATTCGATGCCCTTGGTGATTACCCAAATGAGAATTATACTGTCTTTCTTAGTGAACCAGACATACGACAACATTTCAATGTGGCTACTTTTCCGCAAGTTTACCCATGGAATAATGACTAAATTATGATAATAACGTTTGATCAGAGTATTTTTATGATGTATTTTTATTGTAGATTTGTTAGATTAAACATTCGCCAGTATGCTATTGATAACATCACTTTAGCATATTGTGCTCTTGCTAAGCGAAGACAAGTGACAGATGAATTTTGTACAAAAGTACAAAACTCTGTAAGAGATGAATTGGGAGTCAACATAACTCTTTCTCAAGCAGCCCTTAATGCCTTGTACAAGGGCTATATGCAGGGAATGAATGAAACTAATGCTCAAGAAGTGCTATCAAATTTAAATGCTTTGATACCAAACGTTGCATTACGATTAAAACTAACTTTACAACAAGCTGCTGGTTCTAGATTAACTTTATACGTAATAATTGGAAGAGCTTATACTAAATATTCAACATTTCCTTGGGGTAATGCTCTTACAGGTGGAGAATTTTTGTCATGGGAAGCAGCAAGAAATATTGTAGGTAACAATCTCTATTATGGCTTTAAAAGAGACATGGGTGCTGCAAGATCAACATTATACAAATCAATAGGATATGTTGCATGAGAACTTTTAGTTAAGATAAATGGTGAACGGACTCTTCTGAGATATGCTGGTTTAACAGGAAATATTAAAAATAAACAAGCACTTGATAGATTGATAGAACAATACATAAATCGGTATATAGCTGAAGACATTGAGGAAACTGAAGAAGAACGTGCAGTTTTGCACGTTATGTTTAACAGTTTGTTATGTTTAACAATTCCATTATTGTACATACAATTCCTTATTTATTGTAAAAATGCAGCAAAATTTTTAAACAAAAACCAAGAGTTAGGCAAAATATAAATACTCCATAACAACAAGCATATTTTGAAACAAAATAGATTAGACCAAATATTTAATTATGGAATATTCGTAATTATTTGTGAATATAAAAATGCAATTTCTAAACAAAAACCAAGAATTAAATAGGCAATTACATAGACTCCATAATTGTAACAAACGCATTTTAAAATAATAAAACAGATTAGGATAAATATTTAATCCTGGAATAGATGTAATCATTTATTATGCATACGAAATGCATGAAATCTTTAAACAAGATCGAAGAATTAGATAAACATCAATATAAACTCCGTAATTTGCATTTCGAAAGATTGAAGTGCAAGAGACAAATATTTAATCCTGTGCAATCATTTATTATGCATATAAAAATGCAGGTAACAAAATTTATAAAACAATACTCATTAGAATTTTTTGAAGCCTTTTTTGAAGCAAAATATCTAGATAAATCTCTCAATGAAATAAACAATGGAATAAATTCTGTGCAATCAGAAATGAAATATTAAAGCGCTAATATTTAACCCTGGAATCGTATAACCATTTTTTTCCAATTGTTATTATCCAATAAATCCAAAATTTGTCAATTTCTGTCATCAAATATTAAAATGTACTAATATATGATCATATATAATAATAAAATATTTAATTCTGTTTAATTAAATGCCCAAGACAAAAATAATAATTTAAAATACAATAACGAGCTTAACCTTATGAGGATTAGACCCCAACAAACCTATTGACACAAATGCAATGAGACTTTAAAAAACAAGCGTTAAGAGCGGCAATTAAGACTATCATCTGGCAAGAACTGATTGCAACCATCAAAAAGATGATCCATACAAGGAGCTTGTTATAGAGGAATTGCATCTCAGGACGCCGCCAGTGACGGAGGTAATAGTTCTGAGGTACTTCACATGGTTATCTTTACACTCTTTCCAAGAAAATCCGTTACGGATAATTGATACGCTATTAGCAATTGGAATGAGAAATTGATTGTTATGATAGAAAAACTCGAAGCTTGCGCTGGAAGAATTGTCAAGAATAAGACTTCTGGCCTCGATATCCGGGACAATTACAAAAGATACCATCGAAAGATTGATCGACCGTAGACGCGAATTCAAAGTTAAGAAATAATATCGAAACTGCAATCAATGCCAAACAAATGCTGATCGGAGTCGCCGATGCTGACGCCGGACATTGCCAATGCAGTGATTGGCTATATAAAAAATATTTAGTTTTGATTCGCCATCGCTGCCAGTTTAAACGTTTGCACCGTAATATTTAGTTCGGTGGACGCCATCTACAAGAATGGATCGACAACAATTTGACTATCTACAATTGAACAGGGACACACGCTCGATGAGTTAAAAGCTAAGCTTACCATATGCAATCTTCCGATTAGAGACACACGCAAACAGTGCATAAACTCTCTCTTTAATTACATTGAGAGACATGATATATCGGGTTTTGACAAATCAAAAGATGCCTCGACTTATGATCCTAATGATCGAATTTCACAAATTGATCCACAAACTGCGTTGAAGGCCTTTCATTTCTACCAAATTTTTCACGTAAATTTCTTACAGTTTGGGTTGAAGACTCACCACTTTGGAAGTAAGTTTTCAATATTTCCCAATTTTGTTCAAGCGTATAGTGACCCATTTCGTAAATGTCAAACAAAAAACTAAATTTCTGATACGTCACGAATGTCATTACACCTTTTAAACTCAAAATAACCGGTAGTTGAAATTCCAAACGCTAGGTGGCCCACCCTGTATGTCAAGATCTTCAACAAGGTGATAGATAGTAACTATATGTCTTACATAAATGCCTTAATGTCGGAATATTTTAACGAACACAAAATCCATGATTATTCAGCAAAAAGAGCGATATTAGATAAAGTAGTAAAAAAGCATGTATGGGAAAAACTCAACAAAGACCCAATCTTTACACCGACAATAATAGAGCGAACAAACGAATACAATGAAGAAACACAGGGATGTATTACAACGACCCCATGATGGAATCCATTCAGACCAAGAATGGTAACCAGAACAATCCGCCTAATGATTTAAACACTATCGCCCCTATGCCCAAACGCTCATGGAGCAATCCATGGATATTACCAGCAGTGGGCTTAGCGTCTGTAGGGGCGTATATAATAGGCAAGTACTTAATTTCAAAAGTTTACTCCACGATAACCGATACTATTATTACCCCATATCTACAAAAACTACAACCGCAGCATATTATTAACGACATAGGCCAGTCATCCTTAGAGAATATAAGCCAGAACTCAAATGTAGTGGACGACACTTCAACAAATTTAAGTGTGTATGTGAACCACTATGTGAGGAGTCTTATTATCGAACATGCCAACGAGCAATAAACGGAATCAATACCTTGAAGCCCTCGCTAGATTACGATCTGGTGCAAAAGTCAGTTCAAAGGTACGACCCTTCACAAAGAAAATGGGAAGGGAAAAAATGGTTTTCGAATGAAATAGGAGAGGCCGCAAATAGAAGGGATAAGGCATATAGAAGAGCATTGTATGACAATACCGAGCAAAATTGGTCGCGGTATAAAAATGAAAGAAATGCAGTAGTAAAATTAATTAGAGAGAAGAAGAAAAAATATTATGAAGACATGATAAATCTTAATAAAGAAAATCCTGCGACCATGCGGAAAACCTTAAAAGAAATAATTAAAGGCGAACCAGTAGGTATAAGGGAGGTAGAAAATATATAAAATATATAAGAATTTGAGATTATAGGTGATATTGATAAGTGCAATATAGCTGATAAATTTAATTTATATTACATACAAAGTATTGATAGTATAGTAAACTCTATAAAGATCGATAGATCCGGCAGTGATATAATCGAGCATTGGATGAATATAAATAAGAAAATTATTTATATTATCGAAAACAAAGGGATTATGAAAGATTTTGAGCCTGTCAAACTAGAATTTGATTGCTATCCTTAGTATCAGTCATAAATCTTATTAGAACATAAAAGTTCTAAATATTAAATATCCCTGTAACGGAATAAGTAGATTGTGCTATGTGCGTGCGTACGTATAATACAATAATTTTAAATAATTCATATTTTTTTATATTTCGTTTTTTTATATTTCAACACATATAAAACAGAGTTAGCATTGATTATAAAAGAAAGATATTTTTCTAACATTTTTTCAAGGCATTTTTTTGAATATTTTTTTGTTTAGGAATAAGTATTCATTTTGAGAATTGATAATTTTCCGTTAGAATTATCGTTGGCTATTATTTGATCGCTAGCTATTATTATTAAGCTATTATTCAATATTCTCATGCCGAGTACAGCCTTGTTTGTCAACGTTTATAGCTTTACTCTTTGTCTTGCATACGCTCATCTTTACCTTTGTCTGTGCGATTCCCGAAAATTCCACTATCGCACATTATTCGTGTCGCGATCTACGATCTAGTTCGTTATCAGATCCGTATCACTTACTGCTAGTATTTTCTTTCATATCGGTTCTCGTGCTTCGTTAATCGAACCAGTGTTCTCGATTCCTATAGGTTATCGGAATCAAACATCGGCAACCGACGTTCAATCAGTCAAGTTATCGCGTGTTTTCCACGAGTGATCGCGACAAATCTTGCGGATGAAATGCAATCAAGAATCTCTAAGAGACTCTGTATCCGCGGTAAGATTTTCGTTCGCGATCTCCGCTATACGCGACAAGATTTACGTTAATCGTGCGCGCCATTTGAAGATTTCCGAATTAGAGCGCGTTTCAAATTACCAAATCTGATATTTATTAAATTGTGATAGCCATACCGCTCGTTCCAATAATCCGATTAGTGAAATAAACACTTTAACAAAAGTAAAAGTTTTCACTGAAGGTTAACTCGCCTTGACTTGTGAACTTTTCTTTACAAGGTTCTGTCAGCACGACACCAAACATTTTTGATTAATTTGGCAAATGATTAATTTAAAAAATCTTAAAAACTTGGTTTTTAAAACATGATGTACAAAACATATTATTGTAAGAGATGAAGATTGTAGCATTCACTTAAAGTTAGCACTATATTGCACGCTATCAGCAAATACGTGAGTAAGCTGAGTAGAGTACGCGGAAGAGAGAGCTAAGACAAGATTAAAGAAAGTAGTTTTTATGTAAAAAAATTTAGTTTTCATTTTTATCTTAATTGTTAAAGATCTGTTATTAAGACAAAGTAGCAGAAATTTTTAATATAAAAAAACAATGTTTCAGTATTCTGTGACCATCTATAACGTTTTTAGTAAATTTAAACATAAATGAGACACAAATGTTACGTGTCGCGAGAGTTATATACATCTCACATACCTCTTGAACTTTACGTTCAAGCAAAGTTTTAAATATATTTTATTCCACATTTGTTGTTCGCGTAATGTGTAAACGCTTTTTAAACTCGTTTATGTAAGTACAGTAGAACTCGGATTAATCGGCCTCGCTATCAGTGATCTCTGTTAGTCCAATCAGTTTTTATATATTTAATATTCCTATGTTACCTATGTTTAATATACCTAATGTATCAATGAATTGTTACGTTTCATTTAATTGAGATTTTAAAAAGAACGAAGTTGATTATATAGTGCTTAAAGTAAAATAATTAAAATAATTTCCATCTAAAAAATATTTTTTTTATAGAATAAAATATAATCTCTATTCAATTATTCGACTTAAGATTGGTCCACATTAGGATAATCAAGGTTCCACTGTATTACGTATGTGCCATTGTACCAATGTATATATGATAAATTGTATACCTAAATGCGCAATAGTGTAATCAGAATTCGCTACTAATTTTGTTAATTTTTTTTACACCTTATCATATGTAAAGATAAATAATTTTTCTAAAAAATATCTTGTCATTAACTCAATTATGCTCCTTACCGTACATCGATCTTCCGTTCTTTCTGCAATTGAGAATAAATTTTGCTTCTTCCTCTTTACGAGAACTTGCATTTTCTTCTCATATTTTCCCTAAAGGGGAGAGATCAGTGTTTTCCGACTTTGTTTATTCATACATTCGTGCAATCTTCATCATCTGTGCGGGCAATAAGGAACATGTGGAAACAGATGACAATGAATGGATTTGAATCTGAAACAAAAAGAAACAAATATATGTTACAAAAATATTATTATTACTTTATTACAATGTTTTAAGATTCAACTGTAAACATAAAAATTTTTGTATTTAAAATACTATATGAATTATATAAGATATAATTCTATAATATACATACAAAAAGAAAGCTTTTAATAAATATGTAAAATTTTATAATTTATGTGTGAATCCATTTATATGAATTATTTTGAGCGCTTATTCATAAAGTAATTGCCAGTATATTAAAGCTATATCGTTGCTCTTAGATACAATATTATAACCATCTTATTTATAATTAATATCTATTTGTAAACATATTAATTTCTATTATAATAATTCTCTGTTCATCGATTGTTTTGCGTTTTGCTCTCTGTGCACAAGTTACTAGTATCCTTTTCAACTGATTTTCAATTATCAATTATTTTAGTTATAGATTCGATTTATATTTTCACATACATACATTACATTATGTATTGTACATTTTAATATGTATCAAGCATGCACTTTTCCCATTGGCAATTCAGTCATATTACTGTCATATAAAATCGGAGACGTGAGACAAATAAAAAATTAATAATCGTTGAGATAAATATTGATAAGCATTTATTGTACCATAAATACTTAGACAGATTTGTATATTAATATTTTTATTATATCGATAATTAGATTTTATAAAGAATCTAGATTTTATAAAAGAATCTAGATTTTATAAAAGAATCTAGATTTTATAAAAGAATCTAGATTTTATAAAAGAATCTAGAAAAGATAAAAGAATCCAAATTCCTTTGTTACATTACTAAAGATAGACGATGCAAAGATAGGCGATGAAGTAACAAAAAGTTAAAAGATATTTATAACAAATGTTTTACACGTTTAATAAAAAAAATTTTAATGCCATATTATGCTAGTTTAATAATGAATTTTTCTAATAAATTCAACTATAACAAATGTGCGCCGCCTATAAATATGACTAATTCAATCAATATATAGCGAACTTTCATAATATAAACTTTTGATAGATCGATGAAAAAGAACAACAAAGAAAAAGAAAACATGTTTATAATATCCATTTTGTGTCGGTTCGATTATGTCTTTCCTCATTAATATTTAGATAAAACTTATTCTCCACTAAATAAAAAGACCCAATAGATATTCGCGATGTGAAAAACTTATGTCAACAAGAAATAAATCATTTTTTTCGCTCAAAGATAAGGAGAGAGGGAGAGGAAACCGGGCTTTTAAAAGTCACAATTATTATAAAGTCAATTAAAACTTACGAGAGCACGCCGCAGTGTCATCCTCGTAATTACTCATCTCCCTTCCGTCTTTCACCGGTGCCAATTACACGGAAAACATTGCGAAGCATTTCGCGCACGTACAATAACACGAATGCAAATTGCAGGTGTCTACACTTGAGATGCACCATCATTTCACAAAACAATCATTTACTCGCGCGTACAAACATGGAATTATTTAAGATGGACTGACGAAGAAATCAAATTATTTAACCATTTGCGAGTAGAGTGGTTACATGTATCTCAAAAGACATTTATCATTCGCAAAAAATACAGGCTAATTCAGAGTAAAATTTATTCTATGTGCTACATATATCGCTCTGATTTCAAAAATGACACAACTCAAAAAACAAATTTTTCAAAATAGAGGAAAAACTATTTTCCTATCATGGTTGATAAAAAATAATTGACTAATCAAATAATATAATAAAAAGAATATACTCTTAAAAACACGATCAAATGTTATTTTCGTTTCACAATCCTTAAAAAATTTTTTAAAACTCTTTTCGAGTTGTGACGCTTTTGAAGTAAATATCACTCACAATTTATATTTATTTTGATTAGCTAAAATAATTAAATTCAAAATAAAACAATTTCTTCTTCAAGCTTCGATCTACAAAACTGTTTTAACTCTAAATGTTTTCTGTAGAAGACTTCTCTTTTTATTTACAGAAATAACACATTTCAAAATGTGTTTTGTAGAAGGTATTATGATTTCTTTGGAAACTTTAAGAATGACACAAGTGCTATTTGGCGAATGAAGTTAGATTAATTTATTTTTTGTGGTTGGTAGAGTGATGTTTACATAACTCATTCATGGTAAGAAAACATATTTTTTGAGTTGTGTTATTTTTGAAGTCAGGGTGCGATATGTGTATCGATGGTCATTAATGTTTTTTTTAAGTTTTTTGTCAAACTATATTTTATTATTCTATATTATAGACGTGCAAGAATTAAGACTAATGCTTTAGTACTCTTCTTAATCTATAAATTTTATTTCGATTAATAAAAAGATAACAAATATTTTAAAATTGAATTTCAATTAAACTATTATATATTATATATAAAATTATAACATGGATAAAATTTTAACATGTCATAATTCTTTTCACGCTGATCAAAAGTGTCAAATGAGCATATCTTACGAAAATGAACAATTTTTGAGTTATAGCTATCCCAAGTCTGGAAATTAGATTTCTAAAATATGTCATATAAACTAGTGAACTCTTGGATAATAAAAATTCGCTTACAAAAGTACAATAAAAAAATATATACATATATGTAAATATGTGTGCGTATTAATATTATTTTCATAACATTCTGTCATAATATTTCTTGCGAAAACAATATTAAAGTAAAGAATTCTAATTTTCAGACTTTGGATGACTATAACTCAAAAACTATTCATTTTCGTGAGTTGTATTCATTGACACTTTTGATCAATGTAAAATAAATTAAAATATATTAAAATTTCATTAAATTGGACCGAAATTCAATTTCCGTAAGGTTTGTGCGAGATCCTTTGTCACGGTTGAGCAACTCGCTTATAATGATATAATTTTATTCAAATGAAGAAAAATTTTAAAAATTAAAAAATAAATAAATATCACAAATGTCGTTTATTTGTGGTATAATAAAATTTCTCTATAAAGAGGACAAAAAATACTTCAATTTAGTTATCTTTCTCAAAGAGTTTTCTTATCCTATCAGTTCTATGTGAGTACTCTACGCAAAGTTAATAATTAGACGTAATTGAAGCTTTGATGCAGCATCGCGAAAGAGTACGCAAGAAGATTCAAAAAGAAACAGAAAATTATAATGCGAACAGAACTTTCCGTTGCAAAAGCAATTTAAATTTATGTTTTGCATAATCTGTCAAATTAACAGTATAAAACGATTAAACATTGAAGATGGAAATATATTCATATTAAAAAATATATAAAAACAAAATAAAATTCAAATATTACCTCTTTGGATCGTCTTTCATATCGAAACCATCAATCTTCAGAATATTCCATTCGTCTCTAGGTCCCTTGGAATAACTAAAAGAGACCTGGAAAACACAAAAAAGAATACTTGGATTCGATAAAACTCGCGAAAGCTTTCTTCAGCAGAAAATTGTATATTAGAATGATTGTATATTAGAATTGTATATTAGAATGATTGAATTGTGGCACTGATACGATGTTAACCGATATCATTTATTTGACACACTGCGTATGTATGTATGTACTCGTTTCTGCGCATAATTTGCGAAATCTGAGATTAAAGTAATATGCTAATGATGAAAGAAAATATTTTTTTTATAGTATTTTGCTTCACGTCATATAAATACACATAACTCGATCTTGACTATATTACAATTGGCTCTCTAATAATTTTCATATAATTTATCATCTCTTATAAAGAATCGCGTGTTTAAAAATAAAAAATAATCTCTAATATAACGAGATATGTGTTTAAAAACGAGATTTTTATTCTGATATAATAAAATGATTTAATTCCAATGAAAATTTTATCGGATTTTTTAAAATTAATATTAATAAATGTGTGTCAAAATTAAATCTTTTGATTTTTCTATTTATTATCTCTAACGTGTATGCATCACGCATGTACATGTGTACGTGTAATGCTACACAAAGGAGAATGTAATGCACGCGGGCCAATTTAATTAATATCTATCGACGACAGATCATATATTTTCGTAATTGCTTCTAAAGTAACCTGCGAACTGATAGTAAACGGAAATCGTACAATTAAATAATGGCTATTGTATTTCATGAAATGAAACAGACAGTGCGCTCGGGGTGCTCGCGTGGTTCATCGTGGGCTTCAAATCATCCTATTATCATCATGATTGTTCCATTATTTATCATCATGCTATTTATCGTGATACATACGCTCAGAACATATCATGGAAATATTAATATTATTTCTATTTTGCATTATAATAGTAAGTCATTTCTGCACATAGATAAATTATGATAGATATTCGAATTATGATAGATATTTATTAAACTGGACTTCTTAAGCTGGATCACAGCTCGGTAATTTAATTTTTATTAACAATATCAATAAAAAAATTTTTTTTATTACACTGAACAATAATTATTCGCAATGCGTCTCAGCACCAATTAATTAGAGACTCATCAAATCGCAAAATCAAACTACTTTTACTACGCAACTATCAAGTATTTAGTTAAACCATAAATTGCCACAAAAATAATCGAAATCCTCTTCACGAAAAAAAATAGAATATATGAAATCCTCTTACTCGAAATAAAATTTAGAGGCAAAGAACGTGTTGAAATTACCTGTTCATGGAAGGTATCCTTGTTCAGGAACTTCATCGGCTCCAAATGCGAGTGGAACTGCTCCACCACGGTGAGTTGCTTTTTCAAAAGGTACTCGATGATGTATCCCATTGTTACATCGTCTGGCAATCTGATTCTGTCGCCGATGGTGATGAACTTTCCTCCACTATAACAAACACAAATATCACAGATTATTCGCACGATCAATTACAAGATCTTGAGAAGTAATCGAAAATATCTATGAGCTCGATCAGAAAAGCTAGCGAATCTCGTCTGTATTCTTAAATTATTACAAACTATTTTCAGCTTACCATCGCTTCAACGAAAGACCCAAAATTTGCCTTCGATAATTATAATGTATTTATCGTTACATAGACAAGATTATTACTTGCATCGACGCGAACTGACGACGCCTTATCCAATATGTCCGCAACGGCTTGCTCAAAAACCGCCACTTTGTAACTTCCGAAGTTAATGGACCAGGGATGCATTTTCGAACCCGAATATAATTTTCCCCCTCCACTATGCACACAGCTCGCAATTTTCTCCCTCCACTTACGCACTCAGAGACATTCTGTCTATCCATGTGACAAACTCGTCACACAGATAGACATAGTGTCTCTGAGTGCGTAAGTGGAAGGGGAAAATTGCGAGTGTGCTCAGGCGAAAATGCATCACTGCTAAGAGCCAATCATATTCAATGAGCAAAACAAATCAATATCGTATTCAACATAGGAAATTATTGAGCTTCTATAATATCTTGTGTAATATAAAACTAATTTGAATCTAAAAATAAAAATCTATTGCATTCGATTGACGTTTAATGGTTGCACAACTATTATTAAATATGGCCATTAAATTATATTTTTTATATTTTGGGAACGTAACCGGAAATAGTAGACATAAGAGATGGCGAAAGAGACCTCAAGTGGTCACGTCGGGTACTATATATATACTGACTGATGACTGCTGCTATCTGAAGATGATTGGAGAAACTATTTTTAACTGTACACTATATTTTCAAAAATATTTAAAAAAACATTTTAAAAAATTATTAATATTTTATATTAATAATTTTAATATTAATAATTTATTTTAATATTTCATTACTCTGAATTTTCCGATTCTGTGTCTCTTCTTCTCTTATAAAAAGTTACAAATGATATAAAACATTTAGATTAACATAATATGAAATAGCTTTTTAAATAATTCTAGAATTTATGCAAATTTTATCTAAATGTTAATAAATATTTCAAGAAGAAATACTTTAGTAAAAAAATATTTTTTTATTTTTTACTTTAACAAATGTTTGCAATAAATATTTAAATAATAATGTTTATAGTGTACAATATCCTCTCAAAACTAAGAGCTCGGTCATCATAAAATTATAAAACCATAGAATTCATGCTTTGCAACTATTCTCTTCTCGACGAGAAAGCGAAAGAAGCGAATAGAAAATGACATGAGTCAGAATCCTGATCAGAATTCTGATAAATCGTTGTTGCACAAAAAAAATTATTGACCATGTATCGCCGTTACAAACTTCGTTACTTCGATCAACAATTTTCAATCAAATATCAAAATTTAGATATCCAATTCAACTAGCGCATTTAACAATAATTCCTGTTTTATATCCACATTTGTTAAGTAGTCCTTTTATTTAATTACTTAATAAAGCTGCAAATTTAATGGCAATTTCAAAACAAATCATCTTAATTCAATAGAATTATGAAAAAATAATGTAAAATAAACTGTAATGTAGAATAAATTGTAATATAGAATAATTAAACCAATGAAAATCTATTAAATTTTTTTAAATGATTATGTAAATTAAAAATTATAAACCATAAGTATTTTAAATTAATTAATTCAATGCTTGATACAATTGAATAGTTGTTAATATTACACTGCATATTTCTTTCTTTAACAAAAAAGCTAAAGAAAAAAATTAATAAATTATAATTAATAAATGCAAAAATTATTTCAACAAATAAATCAAATATATGGATTAAGTGTATTTCCTAAATATTAAAATGTTGTTATCAATGTAATAATTGATATTATTATATAAAAATAAGATTTTAATAAAAGATTTTAACACATTTTGAGAGATATGTCCTTTTTACAATTGTAATTTTTCTAATATTTTCAATTAGAGAGAGAGAGAGAGAGAGAGAGAGAGAGAGAGAGAGAACATCAAATAAGAATAACTATTAATTATTAATTTTAAAATTAAAAATTGCTGTGAGGTATATAGAATGTAATTTATCAATTATGCCGCTCGAATCTTCAACGTCTGCTTATGAGCATCTGCTACACGAAATAATTACCAGCCCCTACCCGCGTTGTGTATGAAGTAATTAACTCATTCCCATGGCGCCACGCACCTTCTGTGTTCGTGCGCCCGCAGAAATAATCCCCCCCCGGTCTTCGTCAGCTCCTTTCGCGACAGTCGTTCATCCGCGCGCGGTGAATTATGGAAAAAAAAGATAAAGAGACACGGAACCTCGGGACAGGGTCCCCAGCGGGAATAAATTACCGACCCTATACACCACCCCGAAAGTCACGCGATGCCAGCTAAGGTCCTTAAGTCCTTCGCGTGGCACTCGACACGCATGCACGATTAAGGTCGGCCGGAAATGCGGTGGCAGAACGTTGCTGTCCCGATGCGTTCTCGGGTATGGAAAGGGGGTACACAAGTACGGCGAAGATTACCGCAAAAAAGTATACTTTTTTTTTTAAAAAAAAGATAATTGACTGGGCCAGAATCGGGTTGGATAAAACAAGGCCAAGCATATAGTGTCCCTGTTTCATATCTACCTTCCAGAGATACACGATGCCTGGCAATCTAATCATTCGACATTCTCATAGATAGCTCGTCAATAGTCCCGCGGAATTGCGGGATCATTGCGTGAAGCATTAACGTTCATTTCTCACCATCGTATCCTTCATTAATCTTAGCATTAATCAAAGCAGAGGTAGAGCATAGATATTGCAAAAGTGACCTAACTAAAAAAAAAAAACCTTTTTTTAGTTATTATCATGAATGAGACATGAATTAAACATGAATTACCCAATCAATCATCAAAGATAAACTAATTTAACTTCATAGTCCGCCAAACAAACTCAAAATAATTCAGTTCTGTGTGTGTGTTAAAAATATCAAGATCATCACATTCAAAAAGGTGAAACGAAAATGACAAAAATCAATATGTAATAACATTTAATCACGTTTCTTGATTTTGATTTCTCATGATCTTATTAATCAATAATTTTCTATCAACTGAAAAATAGTTTTTTCCCTTTTTTAGGAAATTTAATTTTTGAGTTGTCACTTTTGAAGCAAGGTTTCCGTATGTTCAGCTATTGCGAAGTAACGACTTTTCATTCAATAACGCGCTCGTCCAATGCGATTGTTACTCTTCTTTATAATCTAACGCATTTACGACTGGCGTTCGACGGAGTTTGTGCGACGTGAAAGAAGGCGCAGAAATGACAAGGAGACCCGTGGTTTCAGTGCACATGACGTAAACGTTTAATTACGCGCGTCGTCACGATGGCGGCGACGACAACCGCAACAAAAAAAATCGGAGCTTTAATTCGGCTGCATTCCACTCATGTAGATTAGGTCGAGAGACGCACCTGCTGCTCGTAACTGCTGTTGCTGTTGCGCGATCGCTACCGCTTCTCCGCATCAAACTGGTCGGTTCGCATTAAAGTCGGCCTCCCTTCACATTTATTAAGCGCGCCTGCTGATGATACTTGATACGTGGAAACGAGTTTACGAATTAATTCATGCTATTAATCGACACCGATCCACACTATCGTCGATACCGTTAGCAATAACGACGACGATGATTTGTTTGCGACTATAACCGTTCGCGGCGATTGCGTGTACATGCACGGGATTCACGCACGACCGATCGCGAAATTATTTTCAGATCGTGTCGATCACCACCTCGTAACGCGAACACGTAGTCTCCATTAAGGAACGCGGAATCGATTCTTCTAACTGCGTGTACCCTCGTTTTAAGAACGCGAGACGCCGTTAAACTTCCAAGTGATGCTACATCGAACAAAACTGCGTGAATCAGCGTCTCCCTGCAAAAGTCCTGCAACAGGTGGTCGCGATCTTTCGTCTCGAAAGAGAGACGCCGATTCGCACGAATCGACGAAAATTTCGACAGGCGAAGAGTCGATGGCTGCGAGCGCGAGGCGAGAGATGCACGATCCATGGCGGACATAAATCGTCCCAATTAGAGGCGACGGCAGGTAGTCACAACTTCGGTGACCAAACCTGTGTGTATATATATATATATATATATATATATATATATATATATATATATGTGTGTGTGTGTGTATTGGCCAGCAACTTCGCGTGAGAGAAAGGAAGAGAGTGCCAGACACATGAAAGAACACGAATGGACAAATGTCTCAAAAGGGTGCCGCTACCGCGACCCGAAAGTACACAAAAGCCTCTTGGAATGGGACGCACGTTCGGTATGTTAGGACAAGAAAAGAAGAAATTCCTAAATATCAAGAGCGACTAAATTAAAACAAAGATTTCAATTTACAATTAAACAAACATGTGATGCTATAATTCCAAGAATTACGAAATTCGACAATTGAAAATTGAAGTTAATGAATCTGAAATAATCACGCAGAAAGCGCGACAAGCCTGGTTGAAGTTGCCATCGGCTAATCCTGCTTAGAAATTAGATCGATATTTCGGTTAGCTCACGTTATAGAAATAACTCTGGCCTGTGCCCTCCCTCGTTGCATTCCCATTTGTTAGGCGATCATCGGATACGTAATCCGACATCTCTCGGAGCCGCTGAATGTGCGAATGGGGGAACCAGAAATACGCTTCTTAGGCTAGGTCGTGTACAACCTGCATACATTTGCGATGCAACGAGAGCCTCTCAACCGGCAGCAGTGGATGGGGGAGAAGAAGGAAAAGGAGGGAGTGCAGGTGCGCTCAGCAGAATAAAATAAGGTAACGACGAAATGAAGCACTCGCGATGCGGGACTTACTACGTCGATATAATGCTCTCTGACAGAGGACATATCCAACACTTTTTTCGAACAGTTTGACGTTTCCTCGTGTACATCCCGTAATTAACAACTTCTCTATGAAGATTGATTACGCATGACGACAGAGAAAAACGATTGTGTTTATCACATGGAAATAACTCGCTTAAAATTGAACAATTTTCCATATAATGAAGTGCATTTATCTCATAAATGGCACGATAACGGCCCACCTTATTTTAAAAATTAATTTAACGTGCGTACTGAAACCGAACTAAAATAATTCAACCACGTAATAACTCAATCAATCTTTAAATTAATGTAAATTAAAATGCTTTGCTTTAGATAACTTTATATTAAATAATTTCATGTATTATTTTCCGTATTAGATTAGATTTTGTCATTAAATAAATAAGAGAAGATTCCTCGGCGTTACTCTTCAAAAGTTTTATATTTTTATTTGAAGGAGATGGAGCAAGCAATACTTAATAAGAATTAAATCCCCGGTCATTAAAAACTCGTTTCATAAATCCTGCAAATATTTTAGCGATGAGCTTAAGAAAATCCTCCCGGCCGGTTTTGTCGAAATTACTCTCTGCGCAATATTCTCACGCTTCGCGACGAGATAACTCGCCGAAAGTTTCAGCCGACCGTCCAATTAACGACGATCCTGTTCTACGCAAAGCGCTCGGAAGTGTTTAATTAACGTTTTCCAGTACCCCCATGATCGCGACCGCCCCTAGACACGTAGCTGAAAAAGAGAGTGGGAAAAAAGTCCGAAGAGAAGGGAAGAGAGAGCGAAAGAGGAACGGAGAGGGCTAGAGGAATCGCACTCATTAGCGAATACCATCGGCGGATTCTCGAATCTGTGCCCGCCGTTTCGCTGTGGTCACCGGGTCCTTTTTAATTGGGCAGATTAGTCCCGAATTCGTGTACACCCGCTCCCACCCCGTCGTTCGTCACCCGCCGTTCTTTCGGCGCACCGCCGCCACGGAATATCGGTCTCGTTAAAATACCAGGCAGCAACGGAATCGAATTTTCGAGGTTATAAGGAAAAAGAATCGGGGACAGCGAGGTGGTACGCGAGGGGAGTCTCGCCTCCTTGGAGACGTGTCCTTTTCGTCGTTGTTTGCTCGATGGCGAAAGGCACATGAACACGCGATGCGAACAAGTTCGGAGAATTCTCCCGATTCTTGTCGTTCCGCAATCCGTTTCCGTACATATTTTGTTGATTGAACAAAAAAACATAATTTAATCTCGAATTTATTGCTCGCACACATTAATATAATAGAAAGTTAATATGTTAACATTGAAAGTATAATTTTATCATTGTGTTAACTGTCTCTCCGAAAACAAACAGAAAACAAACACTCAGAAGATTACCGAAGAAACATGTTAGATCATTAGAAATTGTTGATTTACAAAGTTTCTTCGATAATCAGAGACGGGGCCGTTTCAATAATTTCACACTTGCCATTATGCCATTATTACATGCCATCATTGTAATTTATAGGTATAATTTGCGTATATCGGATATGAATGAAGAACAGGTGTATCCCCGATGTCAACATGTTGTTGCATACTTGTCGTTCATAAATAAATCATAATAAAAAAATCATGAATATCATAAATAAAGGATTTATATTCCACGTCTTTCTATTATAATGCATTATTCGTTTCAACTTGCAAAATAGTTCTCGATTGCCGGTTGAAAGAAACGTTTTATTGATCGTCAAATACGCGTACCCGCATATACACGCGTATATTATCGATCGAATAAAGTAAATTTATAAAACCTTTTATTTTGTGCTTTACAGCACATGGTATCAAACACGATTGATATTGATTTTCATATATACTACTTCTATATGTGTTAATACCAAACAGAGTTGAAAGCACTATTTGATCTCTCTTATACATATTTATTTTATGAGTTTAATTAAAGTTTCATTCAAAATTTCAAATAAAGCAGATTATAAATTTAAACTTTTAAATATATATATCTCAAAAATACCGAAGTCTTTTCAACTATAAATTCTCTAGCCAATTTATATAAAATCGATTTTTCCTAATAAAACCAATAATTAATAGCTTGATTAATTGACAACAAATAAAATGCAGATTAAACATAAAGTGCAATATCTAAATAGATATTAAAATCATAGTTTATTTTATAGTTTATTTTAACTTGACATGATACTAAATTTTAATTTAAAATAAGAATAATAATAATAAAATCTATTATTAAAAAAATAATTATTAATTCATCGGCAATCGAATACTATTGAGTTTATTTTAACTTGATATTCATGAAATTTTTTATAATATTATAATTTAAAGTAAAACTAGTAAATAATATCTAAAAATTAATTATTAATTCACCTCTCCAAAATCTTTGCGCAAATAATAAAGTTAAGATTTAGACATGTCGCGCGCAACTTCATCAATTCGTTTCCGACATAAAGGAAAGGTAAAGTATAGTCACTGATCGTGAAAACACATCGTGTATTCGCAATTGAATCGATATCGATCGAGGTGGACGGAGACATCGAGCAATAAAACACAGCGGCAACGTGAGTTTAACGTAGAATTGAGATGTATGTACATATACGCGTATCTATATATGTGTGTATTCACGCAAAGTAATTCTCGATATATTCATGTAACTTAATTGCAATTTTTTTCGATCTTAACGCTCAAGCTAAACACTTGTATTAAATTTAGTAAACTTGATGTTAAACATCGAATATTGAAAAATACGGTGAAAAAGAATAAAGTCCAACTAAACCTTTACGAAGAAAAATTCAATCCTGACTTTAATTACGGTACACATTCTGCGTGTGTTTCATAAAATATCCTAACGTGGTTTAAGTTAATCTACGAAACGTATTCTAACATGGTTTTAAAAACAAGACGCACAGAAAACAGAAGGGCTGGTGCGGTCGCTGTAGTTTTCGACCTATAGATCACCGCATGAGCCCCAACTGCATATACATATATATATAAGGATATGTATAGGAATGTCCAAATTGGTTTCACGAGCCGTGGGCTGATAGATGTATACGCGGCGATCGCGCCGATGGTAGAAAGGAATCCAATTAGGCAAGCAATAAGGGAATCGAAGAGATCCTTAGACGCGAGCTTCGTCGAATCTCTGTGATCCCCTCCTCTTCTCTTTCTCTTCGCGTCTTTCTCTTAGTTCGACGACTCTTTTTTTCGTTTCTCACTGACCGCGGAATTATTCCGACACGTTTATTATCGGGACTTTCGGGCCGGGCCGAAACCCGTGGGATACGATTTTAATTCGTTAGTCCCGATAAGATTAAATGTCTCCAATTTATAGCAAAAGCACAAATCGCACGACTTTATGGACTTTGTGTAGCAACTAAATCCGATAAAAAATCGCTTTAAAATTTAGATAATAAATAAATAACTTCTCAAAATTGCATGAGACTCGCATAACAATAAATTAGATTCATAATTATAATAAACCAGGAAACAAATGAAATAAATTTTATTAAAGAAAACATCGGTTCTCAATTTCATTTCTTAAAAGCTTTGCTCGGAGACTCTCCTTCCTTATTTCTCACTATGTAATTTCGATAACACGTTTATCACAAGCAGAGAAAGGCGCCACACGGTTTCCCGGTTCGTAACCTGATTACGGTAAGAAGTTAAAAAATTTGTGTAAGAAGGCTTAAATATCTGCTGTTCGCATTACACACGTGTGAAATCTTTCTCTTTTAAAAGGGAATTCATGAGAAATTACTAGAAGATTCTCTTCGCTTACTTATATCTTTCTTTGGAAAAATACAAGATTTCATCTCAAACATATATCTCGTCTATGATAATATTATTCTTTTAAAAAGTAAATATCTCTTGCAGTAGGTACCAGCATAAGAAGTACACTTTAATTATAACGAATTTTTTTGTAATATTAATACATTTATACAATAAAATTCAATAAAAAATTATTCAATAAAAAAACACACACATAGAATGTAATAAATATGTATTAAAAAGATTGCAGGGTAAATCCCTGATTAATTTTTTACAATCGATATCTTAACTGGCTGCTCATAACTATATGAAATATATAAATTTAATAAAAAATACGATTTTTTTTTACTAAATTTACAAAAATGGCGCAAGTCAAGTTTCCAACATTTCATACGTGAACGCAACACAACGATTTAGACACGCATCTCATTGAAATTCATAATTCAAAACCGGATTTTACAGCATTTATAAATTAAGCGGCAAATTACGACTCCTGTAATTCCCGAATCTGATTCTGCGTGTCATCGCCGGGAGAAATCTCGCTAAGATCCTACAGCAACCGTTTACGATCAAGCCGGAATCCAACGGTTTCAAAGGAGGAAGCTGTCGGCGAACAAGACTAAGCGCTCACTCGCAGGTGTACATCTTCAGGTTTCTTAAGGGCAATAAAAATGCTTGACGAACGGGTATACACGTATATATATATATATATAAAGCATCGAATGAAACGGAAAAGAGAAAACAGGAAGAAAAAAATGCGAAGCCATGGTCAACAGGCAGGAGAGACATGATTTCATAGCGCTTTGAAAACTATCGTGGATCAACAACCGGATGTCTCAGAATAAGAAATGAAATCAACAATTTCAATTTTATTTTTTTACAATAGTATTAAAAAACACTTATCCATGTTACTGCGTTGTTTTTCTTTTAGAAATAAATATAAAGATGACTTAATGATCATGTGAGCCTTTGAAGCCTCCATAGATCTCTCGCAATCAGTTTATCATGATTACATCGGTTTCAATGCTCGAAGGATGTTGACGTTTCGTGTTGCACTTCAATTTTTACTTCATTTCTCGTCTGCGCAATTTTCTTCAGTACGTTAACGTTATAATCGATAGGCGCAAAGATCGTAAAGTTAGGTGCAGCAAGGAGAAAATAATTTTCAGTATTTTCTTGCTTTTATTTCCCTTCGTTCTTGATGGAAAGATAAAGTACGTAAACGGAAAGGCGAACAACAAGAAATAAGTAAGATGAGTTAGAATCCACGTAGTCTTGGAATTATCGACTCTCTCTCTCTCTCTCTCTCTCTCTCTCTCTCTCTCTCTCTCTCTCTTTCTCTTCTTTCAATTTTAGCCATAATTTTTTACATAAAGTTTGATGTCAATCTTTTTTTCTTATCGAATCTTTTGTGGGATACGATTATTAATCATAAACTTTTAATATTTAAATTTATATCTTAACTTGAAATATTATCTATTTAATTAAATTTTTATAAGATTACATGTAAAGTTAAAATATAAACTTGTGTGGAAAAAAATATGCTTTCATTATTTACATCCTCCAGGAATCCACAGCAAAACTTTTCAATTTTCTAATACTAAATTACTATGCTCCAATAAAATTTATTTCTAGATTATTCTTTAACATATGTAAATATTGACGATATTCATTGGTTCTATATCTTATAAAATACCATGCACGCAGCTAACTGGAACTGTCGCAGAAACATCACGCATTTATCGTCTCCTTGCGCTCTAATCTCTCTTATTTATTGCCCTCTTCCTCCTTCAGCCTCCTCTTTCCGCGTGCGCACTCCGCGCTAACAAGGAAATGATGTAAATATAGGTATACGCATAAGAGCGGGCGTACGCAACGTGCTCCATGCATGCCTTCCTGCTGCATCGCCCTGCATCTGCACGTGGGTGGTAATCAACCCGTTCGTCTCACTAGTCGCATTGTAACGCACGGCGGCTTCTTACGCCGTTCGCCGTTAATTAAGATCTATTTCCGCGAGAGCCACGAGATAACTGACCATTATCCCCCTTCGTTGCTCGATTAATGGCTAACACGGCGGAACTACCCCGCAGATTCAGATTTATTGCATTTTCTCGGTAGAGATTGAAGTCGATATAATTACAGTAAGTTTAAATTTCAATGTCACATGCGTAAATAAGTTGTAACAAGAAATGCAATATAGAAAAAAAAATTTTTTTATATTCTTTTCGAAAATTACTTCATCGCGCAGCCTCACTCTCTCTGCAGTCACTTGAAGAATTATTGAATGAAACTCAAACAATAGTTTAAAAAGTAATCATTCTTTGTTTTAATATAAAATTTTACAAAATTTAATTATCAAATTTCTAAATTAAATCACTTAAAATTCTGCAGAACCGTCAAAAGAAATGTTATTTAAAAAGTTAGATTTTACGATAAATGTTCTTGCAAAGATTTTTCTTCAAAATAAAAAAAATGTACTCGAGAATAGTTGTTATCAGAATTAAATTACGATTTTTTTACTGATTACTTGATCTACTGATTACTTATTATATGTATTTTATTACGATATCACTCCTATAAAAGTATGATACAGCAATGGAGCTAACAGATCGGATGTAAGCGTACGATAATCCAGAAGCAGCGAGTGGAACGTCCACTAGAACTTCAGGTGAATCTTATAATGAACGTGAGAACTCGTGAAAGCCGAAGGACAGCCTGCTCGACCGACCACAGGAATTGATCGTAAACAACAGTAATTAAAGCATATAGTGATCCGATTTCCAAAAAATATGTAAGACGGAAAGAATCGTTTTGCTGAAATATCTAAAAGCTTTTAGCTAGATAGATCTAAAAATAATTTCGTTTAAATCAAAATAATTATGTAGGACGCTCAAACTGGTTGCTAAAATGTTAAAACTTTTTGCAGCATTGTCATTAACGTTTAAGTGTTTTAAATAATTATTTTGAATTTTCAGAGAAATTATTTTCAAATCTATCTGGTTAAATTTTTAGATACTTCAGCAAAACTTTCCGCTTCACAGAATAAATAAAGATCAAATAGTCAAATGATTAAATATGAATTATATTATCGCAAAAACCGTAACTTCACAGTCCGACGATTCATAAGATAAGAAGCAACTTCTGCAGATAGATTAAATGCATTAGAAATCTTCGATGAATTATAGCATATTAATGGAACATTTGACTCGATGGTAAAAACTAAAAGAAAGAAGAATTTCTGACTGCGCGAAAGCATAAGTCGATTTACTAACACTTTTGTTTCAAAAAGATCTGGTCCAAAGGAGACCGAGATGATAAAAATGCAAAAGGATAAAACGCGGACAATTGTATCGCGCGCTCTCAGCTAGATAGCAAAAAAAAAGAGCGCGCGCGGTTTTCTTTCTTTCCGGTCTGTTAGCAATGAAATAAAATTTTAAAGCTGGTGGTTGAAAAAGCTTGCGAAAAAGAGCTGAACATTTTTCTCTTCGGAGCTACTCGGATGAAGAATGTTCACTCGTGCAAAGTGAAAAGTGGCAGCGCGATATCTGTTACTTTCTTAAGTGCGAAAAAGCATATCTTAAGCGTACCTTAAATAGAATAAATTAAAACGCATGAACGTAATTGTACAGTTCTCAGAAAGAAAAGCAAGTGAGATTACTGGCTCACTGTCGCCTCAGTATCATCCTGACGGCGTCTGAAATAATGTAAAACGTGACTCACTGGAGGACGCTTGAAACTTATTCAAGCATCGCGAGTATCTCGCTCGCGAGCTAGCGCGGGAAAATGCATGGAAATTTCACGGAATAATTCACGCGCAACGAAATTTTATCTCTTCTCGCAGCCGCCGCAAGCATCTTCCGAAGCAAAAAAAGTGACATTATTGTCTCTTTTAATTCCCAAAAGCGATGAAAAAAGTGTAAAATTGTAGTATAAATTACGAACTGTCATCGACCGGCGTTTAGTCGCAATAAATCGTGAGAGCAGATAAAGCGTAATGCCGCCGCGGATTACGTCCGGCGAAATAAAATGGTGTCGACGAGAGAATCGTCGGCTCTGAATGAGAAAGCCGTTCGATGTACTTGCCCCGTTTCCTTCTCCTGTCCCCGCTATTCGCATCGCCGCGCGAAACGAACGAGTGTACTGGGAGGCAGAATAATGCTGGGACCATGTATATCGCAGAATGGACGGAAGAGCGTGACGAAGCTGGAGTGGGAAAAAAAAACGAGAAAAAGGAGGTACAACTAATTCGCAAGCCCTCCCAGGTGGTGGCTTTTTTATCAGACCCATTCGCGTTCATCCTCGTGTTCGTTCTGCCACCGAATCCGTATAAGGAGGACAAGGATGAGCGGCAGGACGAGGAAGAGGAGGACCGTGAGTTTTCAATAAACCGATCAAATCGCTGATTAAATGAAGAAATTTTAAAGGAGACCGCGAAATTTAAGCTTCGGATTTACGACGATAGGCATAAAATGACGTAGCCACCGCGAAAAAACTGGATCGAACCATATGGCCCTCCATTTTTATATCGTTAATAGCAATAAACGGGTTGCACGGGTTTCGCTCGTGACGATATCGAGGATAAACAATTGGCTACTGTATATAAACGGTGATTTACGAATAACATGAGTGCGCAAACGATTTCAACCTCCCATCGGCGATCATCCTGACGATCATATAAAGCATATAAACGTCACATGTGCTAACTTATGTGCTTATGTATTGGGGGCAACGTCGATAATAGCAGATATAATTGTCCATCGATTCTCGTAACGATCGATGATTTTTTTCATTTGTATTCATAGCACTTTCACGCTTCAGTGGTTAGCGTGTAATTTTTTTGCAAAGCGTAACGACTTTTACAGCAGAAAGAAACTTCTATACGTAATTATCAGCTCTAACGTTTGTATCAGCGTTCGTAATAGATAGCATCGACGTAAGCATGACTAGGCAAAGCCGCCGGCATTATTTAATCCTCCGCAGGTAGAAACGGATAGATGTACAGAAAAAGAGATGAGATGGTATTCGGGAGGGATCGTTAATATACATTTTCACGTTACATTAAATCCTGAAAGAACTACCACGATGTGCAGCGGTAACACGTGTCACAAGTGTCACGTATGACTAATCGTGTTCTATGGAGATTTCTATTCTAAATACCACCTGTCACAAAGAGATTTCAGAGATCGTAAGTTGATTGAAACTGTGATCAGTTATCTCACACAGTGATTGATAGTGAAGATAATATCACAATATCCAATAAGATGAATCGAATAATTAAAGTTACATATAATTACAATTATACAAAAACAAAAATCTTGTTACCAAGATAAAATTTCAATTTTAACGCAGTTTTTTTAATACAGTTAAAATCGGATGAATCATTTGAAATTTAACGATTTTTTAGTAACCGACCTTAAGTAACTATATTTTTGTCTGCTTTCAATCTTAAGGTGGCACTCTCTTATTGAGTTTTATTTATTTATTATTATTTTAAATATATTCTTTTACCCTCTGACCATGTTTGTCATCACTTTGGTTTCGTTAATCAATTTATGTTAAAATATTTAAATGTTATTTTATTTATTATTGTTGGAATGTCATCACTGCTGAAAAAGACTCTGTGAAGTCGAAACGTATTTACAGTATTTTTACCAACAAAAATTTTTATTATATGTGAATATATCAATAAAATTAATTTATTTATTTACACACTCTACAACATCTTGAGAATTATTCATTCATTGGCCTTATTCCTTTATTTTTTAACGCAGTTTTATCGATGATTTTAGCATCGACATTTCTTGATTTCATTCTTTAACAACAGAATGAACAGTAAACCAGAATAGTTCGCTTTTCATATGAGTCGTAAACGGAAACAGAGCGGAGAGGAAAGAGAGAAACTCACCCAGCCACCGGTGTCATCTTCAACGCCAATGCACGACTGATGCAGAATCCGGCCCCGCCCGTGGCGAACCAAAATTTCACCTTTTGCTGAAACACACAGAGAAGAGAAAATGGCTTAATGAGAAGCTCAATGAAAAGATCGGCTAAAAAATCGCGGGAGCCGCTGTCGTAATTATACGATACATCGATCCGAGATCGGAATGATCGATCATCGTCTGCGCGTTCGACGGCCGTTATTAACCGATTAAGGATGAATGACTCGCTTGATGAGAATTAAGGACCGAGATAGATTACATCTTGACGTATGGTCGGATGTCACGCTACTTCGGGGAAACAAATTACGACGAAGCCATAATATTTCGGCGAGCTATGTCCCGCTATGGGACTCAGTGATTTCCGACGCTTTCGCTTCGAGAAATTCGTGGAACTGAGCGACTTCATTAGCCGAGCAATCATTGTTCGATTGTATGATTTAATTAGTGATTATCCGAAGAAATAAATAACAATGTGAAAGTTTATTCGCTAGGCACGTAAGTGACGTAAATAATAAATTTAAAAATGTACACGGCGTCACAAAAGATATTTGTTGCCAATTGGTCCTTTTCACTGACCTGGAAACTTTGCTCCAGGAAACATTCTCTTGTATACGATGGACGTATAAACACGCACGCACACATACATACATACATACACACACATATGTATACGCGCACGAGAATACAAAAACATGAGTTGAGGTACGAGCGATTTCTGGCCGATTGCCGTGGCTGCAGGCTATTAAGCCGGACTCCTAGGCGGCCTAAGCATAATCCATGCCGACCGATACTATCTCAATACCGGTATAGGACCGCAGAATCGTGCGCCTTTCGAAGGCGTGGTACACGAGCGTGGTCCACGAGCCAACGGCTATACACGTGCATACGCAACGCGTTCGCTGATAAAACTGTCATGAGTTTTTGTTCGTCTTCTGCGAGGTTGGCGTTTATGATAAGTCGCCACGCATGAAGAAACAATTTAACGGAGAACGTTATTGAAGCAGATCTCGCGATGCGTCATGTGTTCAATTTACTTAATTAAACGCATAAAAAAAAGATCGATAGGTGTCCGAACAATTACAATCTGGTATAGGTTTTAATGACCTATTGCGCAGATTTGACTGATCAAGAGATGCTCACTTTTACACAAGTGCTTGGATTCTATGTTCTTGTCAAATCAATTTAACATTCCATCATTTGCTATCGCTCGTTAATTCTTGGATATCCGGAACAATTTAAATATTCTTACAGAACTTGTCCGAGTTGTCTTATTTTTCGTAGATCCAGAATACCGTATGCTGTATTTTGAACTCGAAAGTCTGCATCCGCAACTATTTGAGATAATCTACATCGATGTTATCTCGGCGTTGGACATGATACCGGTGTGCTCCTTTCCTCTGATTGGGCGTGGTAGAGCACGGATGGCAGCAGAACGGCCACCACGGACATATCGTACGGGCGCACGTATATATACTTCGCGATATATCCCTAAGGTCAGCTGACAAGACGATCGGCGTTACCGTTATCCATGTACATACCTACGCCCAAGACGAGAACGCGTGCGCGCGCGCGCGTATAATAGTATAATCGCCCTCTTGCACTTTGGAAGATCTATAATTTCACTCCACTGCGCAAGTAATAAGATGGCTAGTAAAGGCCTACCGGGTCGAATGACATGGCGAGAAATTGCAACGATAATATCGCGCCTTGCCGCGCCTCGCTGCGATTTGCGCATCGCCACAATTTGCACATAACTACGATTTGCGTTCTTCCCAATAACGCTCTCTTCCGCGATTCCGATTAGCAATGTTCTCTGGATACGTCTTGGGATCACTGACATCATTTTAATAACGGAACTCATCGATCAATTTCTCCTACAGTATCAATATTTTCTGTAATAAAATTTCTAATTTCCTCAATATTAGCTCGCAAGTTATAATCAATTTCAAACAGACTGCAAGAAGAAAAAGTAGTAATGTAACTTTTGTAAAAGAAAGTAGTATGTAATAATAGACAGCTCTGATAAGAGACAGCTTCTTTAATATTTTAAATAAAAATTTTTTCTCGGACAAAATATATATATTTACTTTTATTAATAATTCTCAATTAATAAAATCCTCATTTTTATTCGCAGATTTCATACCAGAAATAACAGTACTTTATTCGAAAAATATATGTTGCCTAAAATTGCTCTCGTGTTCGAAACTGTCTTCTCTGTTCTCCTCTTTTCTTCTCTTCCCTCTCTTATACGCGATATCATTCGTTTTATGAAGGTATCGAATGACAGATAGATCAAAAAGAAGAGGAAGGGATCTCACTGACGCATTAGATATACACACGCGATAGTGGTAGCTCGAGATAGTATCGGAACGCTTTTACAAGAAGGAAGCTTATTCTTTATTTCTCTCTTTCGAGTCCATTTGAATAACACAACATCGTGTTGCGGAGCGTGCGGAGTCACGAGAGAAGCCACCGGCGCGACCCGAGACGCGAGAATTCTGAGATCGCTCGCGAACCCGTTCTTATTGTTACGGGAGAACGTGCGCGAAGTACGGGGAACGACAGCGGGATCGGTACCAACGATTCCTCGCGAAACGATGTTCAACGCAATCCTGTCTGTGTCCCCCGCTGTGTACCTATCGCACGTCTCTTCTATACGAGCTGGCCCTTTCTCAAGCACGCGCCATTTCTCAAATTTTTCTCTTCGACTACTGCATGTCAGAACTCGCGGTTTTTCTCAAGAAATATACCTTCAAGAAATAATTTATAACTATGTATAATAATTAAACGTGTTTTTGGTAAAAAAAATCATTTGATTTAAATCGCGAATTTGATTAAAATTTTAATTGTTAATTTTCATTATAATTTAATTATAATTAATTATGCCCGATACTGGCTGTGCTATGCAATAATTTTACAAAAGAAAGAAGGATATATAGAACATGTATGGACACATTTTGTATATAATTATAATATATTGGTGTCTCCGAGATTGCTACGTATTGCGACTTCTTTGTTTCTTTTTTCGGTTCTTGTTTTTGAAACTTAGAAATGTGTTAGGAAATGAAAAGACAGCTAAGTTAGTTTTTTAAGTGTATGCGTTTATCTTCGTGAATAAAAAATTATGTATACAAATTTAAGTATTCAAATATATTCATTAAAAAATAAGTTTTATTTTATTCACAAGAGTTATGGATAAAAATTAATTTAAAATTAACGATTTTCACTTGACTATTTTGAATCCTATGGTGTTTGAAATCACTGATTATTTGCAATAAATTAAAGCTTAGTAAGCTTGGTAAAAAAAAAACAACACGTTTATTATTTTGTAATAAAATTTAATTATTTTCTTACTACTAAAAATAATTAACTCAAACAATAAATCTAATTTAAATTTAAAAAATCTGATTTAAATTGAAAAATCCGATTATTTTTTTTTTAATCGTGATTTTTCCTGGAAAAAGATGTTTCTTTTCTAAGCAATTAAAAAAAAATTGCATTTTATCTCTGATCCTTGTTTTTTATTTAGAATCATGAGAACCAGAGATTATACTATCGAGCAAAAACAAACGTAGAGTAAGCGAAGATGATTCCGATATAATAATACAGATAAATATCGGATATTCATTGCACGTGGGAAGAAAAGCCGGCAGTAGTACGTTACTCTCAACTTTTCTCTCAATGCCTGCAACGTAGACAGCTCTGTCACAATGACAGCACTTTAGATCCCCTTGCTAATGAAAATATTGATACTTGCTACAGCGAGAAATTCACGGGCGACAAAGCACGGATGACGGACGATGCAGCGCCGACGTTCGGACTTTCCGACAATCAGCACCTGCCAGGCTGCAACGTATATCTCCGCATAAGCGCAATTCGACGAGGCAATCAGTCAGTAATTTTAATTATCGCGCGCGCGTATTTACGACTGGTAATCGCTCGATCTCGTACGCGGCAATCTCGGGGGCATCGCGCAGGCATCACCGGTAACGAAGGGACTTACCGATCGACGGCCAAGATTGTGCCGGTGCCCGCCTGACTAATTACATTCCTAACCCGGGACGGGGGCACGTCGCGGAGGGAATAGCGTACGCGAGTAAAGGCCGCACGATTCTATATCCAATTATGTACGGACGATTGGCAGCGGGTCCGTAGATACGCTCCGCGAATGGATTGGCCTCCCTCGACCTGTTATCGTCATCGAGCGGATAGAAATTATTCGGGATCATGCTTTCCGCTTAATCACTATCTCTGCCGAACTTCTCGATCTCGTTTCCGATATAACTAAGTTTTTCACGTCAAACATATTACTTCCTTCACCATCGATATGATGCAATTAATCGGCGGAAGCAGATTAGTTCTTAAGCGCGTACAAGACAAACTGTAACCACTATATTCAATATGTAATTGAACAGCGAAAGGAAAAGAAAAGCAAAAGGAATTTAAATCAAGATAACTATTCGGCTTTTAATCTTCTGTTCGAAATAATTGTACCAGATACACAACGATACATAAAATCAAAATTTATTTAATAAGCTTGTCACAATTTTTTTTATCATAGTAAAAAATAAAAAAGTTTCAACTACTGATGATTCTAAAACGAGCGGTTCATTCTCGAGGTCGTAAAACCGAGGCTGAATGACACAGCCAGTAATATTTGATGGAGGGTACGTGTGGTTGCTCGATATATTAGGACTAATGAACAGATTAGAGACACCGATATGACCCCACGGCAGATGTGCGATGCTACGTACTAAGAAATTCGCTGCATCCGTACAAGTGCACGGAAAAAAAAGAAAGGCACAGCAAAAGGAATTCCAATCCTCATGCCGATAAAAATGAGATATTGCAATAGATATAACGCATTCTCTTCTCTCTCGATTTTCTTTCGAAAATCTCTAATAGATCGAGTGACTGCAACAATCTCTTTTGCGTTATGCATGTATGCGTATATTCATTATTAATTGTGTAAGTTTTTCAAAAAAATGGCGAGATACAAATCTCATTAAATTATCATGAAACGACGTTCGATCTTTCGGAATCGTGCTATTTTTCCCGCGTTATCTTTTAAGCGCCCCAGCCGCGTTTTGCCACAAGACCAATGGTTGACGATTTGTATGCACAGTCCGCACTTCCACGTAGATTTATCAACCTGATATTTACAGTCGGTAGGAAGTCTGCTCTTGCTCTTGTTTCCAATCCGCTCGAGCGTATCCCGCGGTACAAAACGCGACGCGGCGAACGCGCTGACAGACGCTGCGTATTGATATTTCCATAAATTCCTCGCCTAGCATTGTTCAATCTCGAACAATATCATATTAATCGAAACAAATAAATCTGTTATACTGTAGAACGGTACCTCTTATTTTTGATTTCAAGAACATTTCGCTGTTACAAGATAAACCTCTTTTGCAATACAACAAATTTACGAAAAGCTCAAGATAAAGAAAAATGTCATAGATAAAAATACAAGAATAACTTTAATTTTAAAAATATAAAATAAGCTGAGCAGTTCAATTTATATTCAGCACATGTGTGTGTATCACTTGTTATTTTAAATTATAAATTGTAAAAAATGTCTTGTTTATGTATTCTTGGAATAAATATACTATATAATTATCTCAAAATTAACAGTTGTTAATATAATTATTCATTTTGTGACGATCTTTACAATGATCCCGCAAACAAATAATTGATGAAATCGTACGACAACGTTAAGCATCACTTTCAAATTTCCTGAGCAAGCGAACGACAGGATAAAGTCCCTTAAGAGATGTAAAAGGGACGAGTGTGCTCCTAAAGCTGCCGCAAGTGGAATCCACTTTATGATCCTTGGCCAACCCCTCGAGAATCCGAGAAGCACGTGCACATGCAAATATTGGTAGGCTCCCAAACAAGGCTGCCGACCAGTTTTTCTAAATAAATACCGGCAAAGTAAGCACGGCGCCGCTTCTAGAAATATCTCGACTAGATTTTATTTCACGACTCACGATGCAATTTGATTTCATATAAATTGTTAATTCCGCGTTCGTTAAATTTCTCAAAAAAAAAAAAAAAAAAAAAAAAGTTTAATGTTCTCAGCATTTTGCACGTACATATGATCAATATTGCGCATTGATTATGTTCATTATAGAATGGAAAAAAAAAAAAAAAAATCTCAAAGTGTATCAAGATTCCTCATGGAACATATAGTAATATCACCGCAATTAGCGGCATCCGGCGTTGTAATCTTCACGAGCATGTGCACGTGCAGCATGCAAAAGGACCGTCATTAAAATAAAGTAAAAAAAAAAAAGAAAAGAGGAAGACTGATAAAGCAGAACTCCCCGCATCGTACGATATGCAATCGCGCAGCGGTGCGCCGGATGCGCGCCGCTGCAAAACAAAGATGGTGCCGTGAGATATAAAGCAACAGGTATAATAATATCGAAGTAATGGAGGTAGCATACGCGGCATAGGGAAACATCAGTCAACCCCCTTTCGCCCCTCCTATCTGCCGCCATGTCTTTCGCCGCGTGTCGGAATGGATATACATCTTTTCCGCGATGTGCCCACGAAGGCCGTCATGGGTCACGGGCGCATATCCCATCGTTGGTTCGCGGCTTTCGACCGCTCTTCCCTTGTCCTCTTTTCATTCTGCCAATTTTTTTTCATCCGATGTCTAATCGCATAGGCGGCCGCGAGGAGGGGAAGATGGAAGAGTTAGATCGTCCGCGCAGTGCAGAATGCGGGAATGACGGTGCATGATTTATTACGGCCAAGCTCGTTAAACAATTTAGCGACGGGGAACAAAGATGTATTACTCGCACCATCTGAACACGCGAGAACGCAGCAGTTTGTGCATAGAGGTGCACGATTAGAAAACCAGAAAACGAGAGATATCTAATTTGATAAAATATAATGAAATTCCAAGAGACACGACTCAAGCCCATGGTAGTGTTTTTCAATTCCAGTAATTCTCGTATTACTCCAACCCGCGTTAATTGAGAATTATGCAACGATTGCATTGGACCTTCTCAATTTTCTCTGTCCGACAGTTGCATTATCCCGATATAATTGAGTCTGAAAAACCGCACTAACTTTCTTTTTTAACTACTTTCTCTGCGGCGGAACCTGCAACGCGTTCTCATTTTTCACAACATCGACGAATACCGTACGGTCGTCACGGGTCACGCTAACTCGCCCATTGTATTCATGCGGTCGATCCTACGAACAATGCCCACCTACCGTAATTACGAAAGCTTCGTTAAAATCACGGTCTTTCTTCTTCTCTCCTTCTCCTCTCCTCGTTGAAAAATTGAAAGCCGACCGCCATTACGACGTACATGAAAGCAATTGCGCGCGATCGTTATGTGTCCGCTTAACTGAACACTTCCGCGTGTTTCGCAAAAACGTACCACCGATAATATCGTTTTGCGCGTATCCGCGTGCATGCGTAATCGGACTCGGTTACGGTGCGACTTTTCTGGAGGAAAAAGACGCAGCAGCGCACCAGGCAAGCCCGGCGGAGCGCAACATGCTAATGCCAACTATTATTACTGTTTCCAGCTCGTTTCTTCCTCCGATGCATTTAGAGTTTCTTCTTCCGATGTTACACCGTCGCGTTGAGCATCGCTCCACTTGACAGCGGAGTTCTCACGTGCGATAAAACACCTCCGTAAAGCGCGTAAATGAAAGGAGTGCAGCCGTGTGCAAAAAAAAAGAAATACGCGGAATATGTATTCGCGCACGAGTGCATCTCGCGAGTTGCCCCATTTGCGACGATTTCGAGTCTCCCGCTCTCGAGTAGACTTGCTCGTGCTGAAAGATTTTTGCTAAGAGGATGCAAAAAAAAAAACAAACTGGAATAATAAGAATCCGATCATTGCTTATTTATTCCGAAGGCACCATTGTGCGTGGTTGTGTGCGCATGCTTTTTTTTTTAATAATTTTATCAGAATCGCCTGGGCGCAGTCTCATGAATAATATTGATTTTCCGGCGGAGTAAACACCGAGATGTTACCGGCGCAGGATCGTTTCACGGCGTCGTGCACCTTGAAAACGATTCCCACGTTCGTAACGCGTTCTGCACGCCGTGCTTTCAAGGAAGTTTAGGGACAAGTGCGCCCAAGCAAATCTCTTGTGTCGCAATTAAGATGGGGATCTTAAATACACAGCCCTCGTAGATTAGCCGATAGTCACATTCGAATAAAATGTCGCAAAATATTTTTACGACAATCACAACTATGCCTACGATACGATGATATATTTTCTCCTTCGTACAAAAATAATATATCGCTACGTCAAAGATAATCAGAACGCGCTTGACCAGATTTCGCGCAGATTTATTTAACTAATAATAAATAATATACAAAATTATTATCAAATAGTATTACATGCGCAAAAAATGGTTGCAAACGAGAATATCGATACGATATCTGTATAATGGTTGCAAAATAGGGGCTCAATAATAAGCGTTATAAACATATCTGTCATATTATCGACATTACGCGAATTGTACATTTAAATTCAATTCTTAAAAGGAAACGTGTTATCTTCTAATGTCAATGGCGTTTAGAACACTTTCGTTCCATAAGCGTAATTCCTTGCCCGTCGTTATTTCTGCAAGTAATTGCATAGCCGTGAATTTCATCCGATTCAACAGTCTGGTTGGCGCGCGCGAAACGAGAAATAACGTCGGAATTCTACGGCGCGTATCGTAATTGCGCGGAATCTCATGGTCCGCACCGATTTAATTATCTTAATGCAATTAGCCGCGAGATTTGGCTCGCTGTACGAAGAACGGACGCATTCCACGTGAATTTCATTATTACCTTCTTCTTATTGTCATCTTTCCTTTGCGGCGCCTTGCGAACGATGTATTTGCGATAGGATGTATTTGTTCATGCAATGTCGACATGCGTTAAGGATGCGGTGGCAAGGAAAAAAATCGAATGCGATGTAATGCAACGAGCCGATATATCGACAGCAGAGCGGTCAAAAAAGATAGAGAAAAAAAATAAAAATAAGTAAAATTCGTTGAAATCTAAAAGAAAAGAGAATGATATAAATCTTTAAACAACTCTCTTCTCTTATATCTCAATTAATTTTATTTTTCTGCTAGTATATTGCTAATCATTACTGCACATGAAAATAAGTTGAAGTAAAATAAGTATGATAAGTATGATAAGTTTGTATAAAAAAGTAGAAGAGAATATTATTTTAAGAACGATAATAAATAACTCACAGATCTTTCTTATTTACAACTTTTCTCTCTGACGGCTTAATAATCTTGCTGTTCGAAGCAGAAAAATGTAAATCGAAAAAAGAATTTTATATAATGAGATGCAATAAATACACTAAAAACACGTAATAGACTCAGTCAGTTAATAACCTTACAAAGATACATTAATTTCAATCATAAATAACATCGAACAGCAATCTAATGCGAAAGCATCCGAGTTGGTAATAATCTTCGAATTGTGACACGTAATTCCGATTTCAATTACGCTTCTTGCACGCAAGTAAAGTATATTTCATGCAGGGTGATTCAGTAGGCGAATAACTCGAGGGTTTAGTTAATTGAAGCCAACTTCCGCATATCCATCAAGGCAGACGACAACGAATACGTTTTCATACACGCTCGCGCGCGTCGAATCTAAGAAATCTAAGTATGGAATCTAAGTACGGAAAAATATCCTACCTACTGAAGCAGCTGGTACCAAGAATCTATTGCAGTAAATCAATCCGATAAATTTGATATATAAATGCGACTTTATCTGACCTCGGCCACCCGAGGTATCTCCACCTTAACGCCTCCGTTTAATAGGATACATCGAAGGTGCAGCTAGATAAGCGGCTCGTTGAACCCTCGATGCCGAGTTCTCGTTCCTAGCCGCATTGCCCGTAAAATGAACTTTTCAGAAGCCCTTCTTGCATTCATCGGCGACTCTAAAATCTTGCGAATAGAAATTTACATAGCTACGCCCACAAATTCGCAGATTTTAATGTTGTAAACGTGTAAAATGCCTATATCCGTGAACAATGAAAACGATATAAAATTGCCTTCTAATTTTTGCTCGTGAAACATTTAGAATTACGAAAAGGTATCTCCTGATAATATGTGCTCTTTTTTTTCAATACAAGAGTGCGGCTTCCTTTTCGCATTATTACTAATCATAATGTCGACAGCTACATGAAGCGATTTTATTTTAGTGGCGTAAATTATAGAGATCAGGCAACGCGGCGCAAAAGTGATAGTATGTCGACGAAAACAAGCGGATGATCGAACCGTCGAAAAAAATTGCCTATCGCGGCATCGTGTTCGAAAATCTACCGCACTTCTCTTTATGATACACACGATGATTACGATCAATCGCTCGCTCATTCGCTGAACCGAACTACTCTCGTATTCTTCCTCTTGTTCGACCGGCTCTCTCGCCCCGAAACCGCAGCGACTATAAAAGAAGAGACGAGGAGCCGCAGAAACGCAAGCCTCATTAAATAATAATTCATAGGACCGAGACGGTGGAAGGCTGCGAAAGGGTGGAAGAAATGCACGACATGTGGCGAGTAAGATCGCATCTTTCGCGAAATAACGAAAGATTACGGAGTCGTTTTTATCCTCTTTTTCCTTCACAAGTTTCGAGACGAAAACACATGTTCTAATTGCGTATTATTTCGGCTTAGATATCGGAATTTAATGAGCAGTTATCGTGCTTGCAAAAAGATATCACGAGAATCCACCGGAGAATCCATCTTAAGAAACATCGACGAGACTCATTAGGCGACGATATAAAAACCAAGGGATAGGTGGATTTGGCAAAAACTTGGTAAAGCAGAAAAGCAACAGAAAACAAGAAAACATCCACGGTTTGGTCAACATGTGGCGACATAATGCATTATCGCACCATTTGCAAAATGACTAATTTTTACGCTCAATTGGCTCTTAATTCATCTCAAAATATCTCAGAGAGTTACTGGCACGTACAATCATAATATTTGCCCGTTTTCATTACAAGCGTATACATTATTCTAGACTTTAATTTTAAACAATTTTCTTTATTACACACAATATAAGAAATTGCACTGCAATTATGGCAAACTGGGTTTTTTCTTTCCTTTACCCCTGAGAGCATTATGGACTTATCTCTGAAAGGATCGAACTGCGAACAAAGAAATGCATGTTGATCCTTTTAAGTGCCTTAGGGATACACTCTTTCAGAAGGAAACATAGAAAAAAAATAGAAAAATAATGCTTCGTTTTTCCTTCGTTGTCCCAGTTCATCGCTTGTTTTTGATCAAGCAGTTCTGGTGAAAAACATTAACGATGGAAATACCTTCTATATTCTTTCTAACTTGGCTGATTTTTACCTGTTTCCCTGACTATAATACACATTGAAAAGACAAGGTTTTTGTAAGACATTCTTCGCTGCCGACATTCTCCGGAAAGCGAAAAGGTTTTCACAAAATAACTTCCCGCAGAGTTCCCAACTGTATTACAGTCTCTAACAAAAATATGTAGATGTAGAGTTTGTTTCGAAGAAAATATAGATAGAAGAAAATGTAAAAATATAGAAAAAATATATTCATAAATGATTCAGTATAACTTTCAGAAATAATCAATATCGAAAACTTTTCGAAATTATCTTGCAAATTAAACGAGAAATTTTAATAAATTAAATTACAAAATTCAATTTAAAATTTTACTTATAATTTTGTTGCAAATGTATCTTTATTACATATATACAATGTTTGATACTTATATACAATTACGATACTTAAATGATTAAAGAGACAAAGCAAAAGAAAGAAAGTAAAAAGAATATAGAAAACGTAGAACGAACAAACTTATTGCAGTGCAAGGACTAAATGAAAAAGGAATCGGTAAGAAAGGTGCAAAATTAAAGAAAAAAAACCATAAAAAAGGGCAAGGATGACCGAAGGGATTCGCTACAGAATGCACGACATGTGGTGAACATCCGTGTGCTTCAGTTTCAAGCCAGAGATAAACTGCGATTTTCTAGTAAATTACGAGCAAAAGTAGCATAGTGGGGTAAAATGCTATTTCCATAAGAATAATTATGTCTTATTTCACGTATCTTTGTTAATAACTTTCAAGCTAGCTTGACATATAGCTTCGTTTAAAAACGTGAAAAAGTAAATGTTAACGTATCATTCGTAGATTTAAAAATATAGAGTAAAATTTTATATATTATAACAAAAATACTGTAGAATATTACTTATAATGCTACATTTTCAAATTCTCACTTTAATTCTTCCTCAATCTATGTTTGTTGAGTCATTAGATACCGTTATCGGACTGGTTACTGAGATTCTTTGTCTAAGACTGTATTCTCTTCTACTGGAATCTAAGTCGCTAACTTGTCGCAAAATTAAAAAAGCAATTTCACAGAGTGCCGTAATTTACACCATCGCGAAAGAACGTGTAGCATGCAAGCGCGTAGGTCTCGACGAGATCTTTGCTGATGCACTTCCCCATCGACCTTGATCTTACATTAGAAGGCCGCGTTCACCACGAAGTAACGTCAGTTATTTGCCTCGGAGAGTGGCGGCATGTTCTCTGCGAGCGATTTCCTTGCGGTTTCTCTCTATCACCGTCGCAAAAAAAAAAGAGGGAATAGACATTGCGCATGTATGATTGATCACGTTCTGAACTTCATACGCCTTGCTTTAAGTTCTTTATATATTCACTCGAGTAAAATCAACAACCAAGAGATCACGTCCACTTTTTAATATATAACAAACAGCTATATAACAAAATTATCTAAAAAAATTTAGTTCAGAAAATTGCCTTTTATGATATAATACGAAATAAAATAAAAAGTATAAAATAAAGCAGAAATTAAAATTTTAAAGTAGAAATTAAAATAATTCAAGTTTGCGTAAATCTAAACAAAATAAAAAATAACGAATGACAAACGAATATGAACAAAATTAATTCAGCGCAATATTCTTAAAACGTTAGCAGATATGGGCCAAATTATCTTCGAAAGGACACACGATGTCCTTAATTAAAACGAATAGTAGCCGATAATTATCGGCTGCGGTCGAACCGCGAATCCGACGAATAGGTTTAATAAAATGTCTCGTATTTCATAAGAGATTTCGCCCGCCTCCTTCTTGCTCTGTGCTGTCTTTCTCTTTAGACTTGTCTCTTTCCTGCCCCCAGCCCTTCTTGCTCCTTTCTCTTTCTTCTTTCAAATGATTAATACGGCCACTGGCGCGCTGCAAGTTTACTGCCTTCCTGCTGCGGCCACCTACCGCTCTTTCCTTCCTTCGCCCTCTCGGTTCGTTCTACCGATAGTACCTATATCTTCTCGTCATCTTCTACCTTCCGTCGTATTCTTCGTTTACGAACGACCGACCTCTGCCAATGCGGTCGAGACTACGCCCACAATGCGATATAGTAACGCAGTATCGTGCTCGCAGACATGCTTAAGATATTTCCACGAAGTGCCAATCGCCGCTTCCGATTGCGAATTGAGAATCAAATTGCGAGTCAATATACGATTTCTCGTAACTTTTTAACTTTAGTTCGAATATTAATAAGCTTGAAAAGCTTAATGCCAACAATGCGTCGCAAACTGACGTATATATTTTCATAAAACGTACTAACATTTAATATTGAAGACTGATGTTAGTACTAAAAACTAATAATATCTCTTTTATTCGCTCGTCATAGTCGATGTACACTCCGCTTTTTACGCAAGCGTAATCGCTAATCATAATGGACGTGTCATGGCACGTAGGCGGAACAAAAAAATATAATTGCAAAAAGGACTGGCGCGTCCTCTTCGCGCCTCGAGAGACGGCGATCGATTTCACGCTTTTCACGATGGCGAACACACGAGCGAAACGCGACACGTCCGACAGAGTCGTAACTTTTTTATTTCCCCGCTGTCAATCACTGCGAAAAGCCTGGATAACTGTTACCGGAGCGTATTTGACGAGTCCGACGGTATACCCGGCGCAGTGGTACAGAGGAGCCGGCAGGGATGAGAAGAATCTCACCGATAGATTCCGAGAAGAAATAAATCGAGATCGGGTCGATCTACTCCGAGGTATCCGCGGAATCCGCCGTATTCGAACAAATCGCACGAATCTATAATGGAGCCATTACCCCCATCGCTTGTTCGAAAAGGACTGATCGAATTTTCCCGCTTCGGAAGACAATCACTCTTAAATTACGGCGGATTTGAATGTTCGCAGAAAATCCATGGCGGTAATGGCTTTTTAAAATAAATACAAGACACAAAGAAATTGCTCGTGATGTTATTTATATTTTATATCTATAGATTTAATATAAAAATGTTTAATTAAAAAATAATTCAATTTAAAAATGAATTAATTTAATTACACCTAATATTCAATCTTTATATGATATCGATATGAATATAAGAATTGAATATGATAATGAGTAATCTCATGCTAATTCATTTTTCTGATATGCTCTCGCGTTTTTTTTTTCATCTGAAATTCACGATAATTTTTTAAGAGATCAAATTTCGTATACGTCACGATATCACTGACCGATTTCGTAATTATGACTAATATGATAATTTTTTTATACCTTTCCTCATTTAGCTATCCGTTACACAAAAATAAAAATCTCCGCTGTGTGATCCTAATTATACATGTCTGCATGAATTTCCGTAAATTATATGAGACGTATTTAGAATTCGCGACCATTTACATATGCACATATTCAATATCGCGCTATGTCTGATGAGACAAAAATATTTGAAATACTGAAAAATAAATTTGTAGACAAGTTTTTGCAATTAAGAAAACCAAAATACATTCAAAACAATTAAAAAAACATGATGAAATCTCACTTTACTATACATATTTCATAAAGTACAAAAAAGTAATAAAAAAAAAAATAGTTTTTATCTTATAGGTATTTTTGCTTTTCATATATAATTGATCAAAATTGTCTTTTTTAAGATGTCACTTGTTATTTGACTGACATCAATATTTACGTTTCTAATAATGAGAATATAAGAAGAATATGAATAGATAATTAAATAGACGAACACTAAATGTTTATATTGATTTTTAAATCGATATATCTGGTAACAGAATTCTTTCCAGTCAAACTCGCATAAAGTCATTTAATATACGATCACGTACGATTCATCGTCCATCTATATCGTTTAAATGAAACGAAAGGAGAAGAGTAGTTGGACGCCAACGAAAGAAAAACACCGTCGATAGGCTATTAAGCTAGTCAACACCCTATAGAGTTACGGCATCCCGCGTTCGCTATCTACCTGTTAATTATAACTAGAACCGAGGCAACATCTAACGTAACGATCGCATCCAATACCGAAGCGGTTAAGAGCAACATATATCACCATCCGTTTTTTTCTCACGATACTCTTTGACAACTATACTGACGTGATAATTAAGAACTGTCAAACGGACCAAGACAAAAATATCTCCCTACAAAAACTTTCAATAAAATTTATATACAGATCTTTCCGTCACAGAAAGATGACGTTTCTTAATAAAATTTTTCTAAAGCAAGATTTTATGGAAAGCTTAAGTCGATCAAAGTATACAAAAGATTGAATATTATTTACATTTAGTTCTCTAATTATTAGAAGAATTTATTTCGTCCCTTGTTCTAATTATAATTAATAATAATTAAGACAAGAGAAGATTACCAAGATATAGCGGTGACGTTGTTTGAAAACAGACAACAGATGCATTGTACGTGTCTCGATGAACTTGTGCGAGAGAATCATCATCAACGGTAATGATAATGAGCGGCAATAATAATACATAATTGTAGTTATTAGTATTGTTATTACTATCCTAGTGCATCGTTGCTGGTTACGTTGATTCAATGATTGTAGGCGGACTAGCGAAAGGATCAATGATGTGAAAAGATGCGCTTTATACATAAGAGTCTATGTATGCACAATCTAAGCGAGATCGATTTGTTTTACAGTGCTGCAACGACGTGAAAAGATCTATTGTCAACGGGATTATCTTGCGTTAAGAAACATATCTTTATGAAGTACATACACATAATTAATGGTTAAGAGTAAAAAACTGTGTGTTACGAAACATATCTATCATGAACGAAGAAAAGGGTTTTTAATATATTATTATTTTATTAGATTTGCGATTCTATTGATCATGATGTAAAAGAAAAATAGATATAATGCTTCATATTCATTATGTTCTGCATTTGATAATACGTGTAATTTTTTCTTTATATTTTTCCACTACTCGCACGTAAGTAAAA
>JANQDE010000014.1:2583686-2601558 GCA_037157785.1 Cephalotes varians
CATGAAACTCGCGGCATGGAGAAAACGCCGCCGGGGAGCATTAAAAAGAATAGAATAGCGCTATCGCGTATTTTCTTCGCGCGATATCCTTTGCCTTCAGCGCCGAACGAACTGCTCACAAAAGCGGAGCGATCCCTATTTTACTCTAAACCCGTATTTGCCAAGACGTATGTGTATCCTCGACTTTGCCGGAAGCCGCCGTCTCGCGGATGCATAAATTCGATAAGACCACCCGTTAGTGACGGCACGGCTTCTCGCGTAAATACCGCGAAGTGAGGAGAGGAGAAAGAGAGAAGAAAGAAAATCTCGCGAATGATCTTACCCTCCTTTACCATTCTCTCGCCTCCTTTTACTTCCCTTCTTCCTCTAAAAGCCTCCCGGCTTCTTTTTTTCCTCCAGTGAGTTTAATTTCATCGAGAAACCCACCGGAAGCTTCAAAGGCGGTCGGACGAATTTCACGTTTGCGGCATCTCCGCGTGCTGGACGGCAAAGCGTGTCTGTGTAGCGCTCGTTATTGTCATTGTTTTAAATTGCTACTGTTGAGCTATTACAGCTAAATAAATCCTGAAGGACAACTTCCTTTGGTTGACCGGCCGCTAGCAGCAACAATAAGTTGACTTTCAAAGAAAGAATGTAATTATAGTCTATACAATTTATAGTATAAGTAAATCTGGGTCGAAACAAATGGTCCCTCGAAATATGTGCGTTATGTTTAAAGATGGATGGATAATTTTAGATATGCCCCAATTTCAAATATTAAATAATAAAAAAACACAATATCCGTTAAGTTAATAGATATCAATAAAATATCATATAAGATAATCCCATTTGTGTTTAAATAAATAACAAAACTAATTTATACAAGAAAAATCAAGATAAAAAATCTTGCAATATTAAGAAACTAAAAATGTATTATTATATTGTATAATTGTTATGCAAATTTCTCCGCACTGCAATAAAAATATTAGTCCGTTAATAACAAAAAATTATATATTTAATTTTGTAGAATGAAATGTAAGAATTAACTTATTCAGTTCGAGAATTTTCAAAAATATAAATCATGTGTTTTTCTAATCTCTCTCTCTCTCTCTCTCTCTTTCTCACTCTCATTTACTCTCACTCTCTGTCCTTGGTTCGTCTGCTTTTATTTTTCTTCAACTATTCACTATATTATCTCTTTGTAGATTTATAAATGTGGTGTGTAAGGTATATAAGTATCTACAATATGTTGAACTCAGGTCTGTGGGTTACTATAAGCCCAAACGACTGTATAGATTAGTCATCCCTGCGGGTAATCTAATTTATATTGTGCACTGCTTGCACACACACATACACACGTTATTGCTTGCCATTTCTGGACAAACATTTTTAAACAGCGAATTCACATACAAACGTTATTAAAAGACGAACGGAAAACATATGAAAGAAAAGAAAGCGTAATTAATCTATATTCACCGGTCGTTTCTGCGGCTCCGGACCCTGTCTGATGATCTCCAAGGGCGCAGGTATCGAGGGCTTGCCGAGATACCAATCCTCGCGTGGATTATAATTGTCCAGAAGCTTCAGTAGGCGTGGCACGTTCACGTAATTATCATCGTCGAAATGGCAAAACCACCTGAAACATGCAATAAAAATACAAATATAATGGAAATGTCGTCTCCTGCAGTTCTTTATAATTTAGATGAAATATATAATTTCATCTTATTATACAGAAGCTTAGTTATTAACATTCTTCTTAACACAAGACGCTACCATAATTCTTATTATGTCTATTGCTGTCGTTTGAGTGTTGTTAGATATACGCAAAGAAATATAAGCTAATAAAATGAATCTCATATCTTTAAATTAATAAATAACAAGTATATTTCCAAATTTCTCAAAACATATTGTTATTAAAATCGAAATCCGAGGACAAAATACACATAATTATAAGCAAGTTAGAAAAATGTTAACAAAATATTTAACATTATAATTTAAACATTAAATCTTACATTGTTTGTGTTATAAATTAGTCGCTGCGTTAAAAATAAAATAATAATAAATTTACATTTCACATCAATAAGAAATCATTATGAGAATATTCCATCGACGATAGAAACTTTTACGAAGAAAAAATAAATAATTCAACGAGAGAATGTATGGACCTTCATTTATTTACGCGTAACACCTGTGGAACCTTCGTTGGAATTCCTTGATAACGATGCCGCTTAGTCTCGAGTTCAAATAAGATCACAGAAATTCGATGCAGCTTGCTTATATTCTCTTAATTGCCGCGTTTCCGCTTTAACGCAATTTGTTTCATAAGAAATATATAATAAAAATGAATAGAATAACGTAGATCGTAGATATAGAGTTTCACTATCAAATTTACCAGTTAAAGAAATATATAGTAATTAAGAATATATCAACAATTGCGTTAATATGTACACTTCTTAAAAACGCTCTCATTTAATTTCATCGTCGATCGAGATTGCGGCAATCGAATTAACATTCGTGTCAGATTTCGGAGATGCACTCCGATTAGGAAGAGCACGTTAATACAGCAATTAATGGAATGGCAACAATCTAGGAGCACTTTATAAAATATTGCGGTATCGCGAAAGCCCCTCATCGAGGCTGCGGCAATCAGGGTAACGTCCCGTGAATACGAACGCGACGCAATCGTACACAATTGCCCTGTAACCCTTTCCCACCGGACGTCGTGTTGCTCAGAGCGCGAGCGCGTAAGATAGGCGAAATAAAATCTCTCTAACGAACGGTTCCGCCGTAGCGTTGCCATTAGTGTGCTACCGGGTGGCCACGGGTGGTCGCTACGTACCTGCCGAGCGCGGTCCAGTCGTTAATACACCTGAATTCCAGCTTAATGGCGTAGCTGGCTTACGCCTGGAGGGAGCTCGACCGAGGCCGAGGACGTTGCTGTTCCTATATGCGCGAGATCGTATCTCCTGCGTGAGGCTGAACGGTGTTTGCACTGTACGATCGGCGTTCGGTGCGTTCCACCCTTGTACAACCGAACCGCTACGTGATCTAATGCGACAATACGACCGACAAGAAATACTTCCTAGCCACGCCAGAGAAATCGGGATAATGCTACCTCTAGCACGTTGACCTTCTAGCAAGCTTAACTCCTGATTTGTATACCGGACTGAAGATAAAAATTAACACGAATAAATATATATCAGATATATATTTTTTTTTCATCTAAAATAATATTAGCAATCATATTTTTAGAGACTTAGCTATTATTGGAAATATTATCGCGAAGGATACATTTCTTTTTGTTTTTTAATTTATTATAATTTGTTAAAGCTATATTTGTAGAACATCAATAATAAAATGTAAGAGAATAAAATAAATTGTTTGTGTGTGTGTACAATAAATAAGTTGACATAAAATTGTGTTTATTTTCATTATAATATATCCTAATTTCTTTAATAAGACAGGAGTTGCAATTGAATACCTCTAGAGAACTATGTGTATTCTAATTTAAAGTGAAGAATATGCTTGAAAGAAGACAACTGCACAATGTATGTAAAATCGAGATAGATCTTACATCTATAATCTACATATATATATTCGAATCAATTTGTAGCAACGTGTGAAACAAGGAAGAAACGTATCGAAAGAAGAGAACAAAGGCGTGTGAAATTACTATTATTTTTTTTTCTGAGCAGGTAAAAGGCAGAGTGGCCCTTTGCAATTTTACGCAACAAAGAAATGGTCGTATATGAATATGCAGCCACACGCGCTCAGCTTTGCGTCGTATAATGAGCGAAACGCAGAGAAATATCCTTCTCTTAAGAAGCAAATAATTGCGGGAGTGAAAATTAATATAAATATATATAATCCCTCAATTATGCTCAAATATATGTAAAAGCACAAAACAAATTTATAAAATAAAATATGCGTTCATAAAATATAGTTCGCATATTTTTAAATAAATTCCATTCAATTCAAATTTTTAAACGTTTATCAAAAACACGCGACATTTATGTTTTATTCGGAAATAAATCGCAAAATGGCTCTCCATTTAAAAGCTTTTAATTCTTTAATCAGACGTGCCGCGCTTCGTAAAATCAGGATGGCGCCTTCAATTAAATGTAATGCCGCGAAAGAATTATACATATGAGTCGGAGAATCGGGAGCTACGCTCGCTAATCAAAGAAATAATTAAATATGTGTTCTCTTTCGCAATCCGTGAGTATGCATAGCCGAACGATTTAGGTATTCAACGAATATCGAATGATAAATCGTTCTGTGTACCGATCGCCGAAGCAGATCGTGTTCGAATATACGATTTCTATTAAGAGTAACGCCACAACGCTCGTATCATTAATAACACATTCGAATGTCAATAAAAATTAATGACTCCTCTCAATGGTTTTGAAGGACTTGACCGATTGTTCAAAAGTACTTTGTCTCGTCATAAATCACAACTTTTTGCCGAAATGACGGATAATTAAATAATTTGTTTATAAAAATTATATTTATGCACATTTTTATGACAACTGGAGGGTTCAAACAAACAAACCGTATCACAAGGATAATAAAATTAATATCGCGCTTAAAAGGATTTAAGTCCTTTGGAGGACGGAGGGGTTCTTTTAAATCTTAAACTTTTCCTTGAGTAAGATTTATTATTCATTGTATTCCTTGTCTCGAAATATGATGACACTGTTTCAACGCCACTACACTCAGAGAAAAAAGTCGTACCAGCAACTAGAAATTTGAGGACAAATAGCGCCTCAACTATGTATTATAAAGTTGTAATAACAACAATGAATAAGTAATACGAACTAAGAAAATGTAGTAATATAAACTATTTATAATAAATTGTTCAACAAACTACAGAAAAATAGTCGCATAATAATAATGTTTTTTTTTCAATAGCACGTTTAATAATGTTTTTTTTTTTCAAATCATCAACAATAATTCATTAGTTATGCTTCACTTTAAAAAAATATTTGTCTAAACTAAAAAAATGTAGTAGTTATATCTTATTTGTATAAAGTCTATATAACTGTGTAATGATAGTTGAATCGCTATTTCACTATTATTCAATTAATAGTTGTTGTAACATATATTGTTACCGTTGCTATATTTTTATAGTATTTAATACTACTTTAGTTCCTGTTATCTTATAAAACTAGTGCCAGATACTTAAATTACAGAGTTGTCAAAAATATAGTTGCCACAACCATTTCGTTTTCTCTCAGTGTATGACTTCCTATAAAGATGTCCTGTTAACGGGTCTTCGGTGCGCCATTAATTATTATTTATATAAAAACGATCATTTCACCCACGAGAAGATCGTAGAGACCGGATGTGCGAAATCGAATCACTCTCTTTTTAAACGTGATTGCTCTCTGCTATACATAAATGGATAACATTTCGAAGCGGTATTTCGGTTTTGCCCTAACCGCGGAATCCGATCGTGCGTGAATAAATACCGTAAGAAAAAGTATAAAGGTTCTTGCCGGCAATCCGCAAGTGCGGCTACGCTTCATTGCTTTAAAAAGAATACGTGCATCTCTACGAAAGAATGTATTGTATGTGCAATATAGCGGAAATTATGAAGATGTAAAGATAAAAAATGAAAGAAAACATTATTCACATCACTTTTTTTCATTATTTCTTCCTTTTATTATCATTAGTTCTCATCATTCTATTGTTTCTTTCATCGATATCTCACCTAATTAATCCAGCTCACTAAAGCAAACGTGCTATTCATTCTCGCGCTCCGTATTTTTCGCAAACGATACAATGTGAGATTATATCCGCATGCATTTTATATGTATACTAGCGAGACACCCCTCGACCACCTGCGTTTGGTATAGCATAAGTCAACGAGTCGGTGGCGGCGTGTGTCGTGTGTGCACGAGGGCGTGAAGAAAGGGGCCCGCTTCTGTCGGTCGGCAACCTCGTGGCATGTGACCGAATGATTCGGTTAACGACGACGCTCGCAGTCCATTCCCCGTGAGTGTACGTACTACGATGCACATCCGCCGTGGGAATCCGCGGGACCCCCATACATGACTGCGTGACGGCCACGCGTGCAGTGGGCTTTTAAGAAGCGTGTGCAGCGACACATTCGCCGGAAACTCCGCTTACACGTGCAGCGACACGCGTGTCTACCGAATCAAGGTTCTCTAATATAGGATTTACAAAGATAATTAAATATATAAAATATATATAATATACAATATAATACAATATATAAAATACAATATATAAGAGGGCTACCGCTGGTGTCCTAAAAATAAAATATCAAATAATAAATATTTATGAAAAGATATCGTCGAAGTTCATTTGCAAAACTGACTAAAATTTAAATTATTGATTTATATGACGCGTTAACACTTTTCACTTATACTTGTAATGTCCACTTATATTAGATTTATTTCATAGCATTACAAATTTATTTGTGATTATACCCCACAATTGTCATCTGAAAAAAATTGGATGTAAATATGCAAATATGGTTATCGCTAATGGACCAGAATTTTTTGTAATTATTATTTTCTACTAATTATTATTTTGAAATGCGGCAAGTCTCAGTTTTATTGCATCATTACTATATTTGAGAAAAGTTTGCCAACTGATTAGACGAGCAGTTTTATCCATATAATTTTTGTCTGAATAAAAGCAAGTTGTATGGGTTGAATAGTGTCTAAAATGAAAAAACATTATATTATGTTAACTATATTATGTTAACTATTTCTTGAAATGTTACGACATGATATACGTTCGTGATACTTTTTTAGTAGTTTAATAGTTCGTATTTTATTAGTATTTTATTAGTATGTATCAAAGATTATAAAAGGAACTATATATACAATGTTTGATTATCGAGAGTCTTCTTTTCACATTATAAAACTATTTGTTATTCGAATCATTATTCATTTTCCGCGTATTTTCTATGTAGAATAATTAAATAACGTCGACGTAGAAATAAGCGCAAAAGAAAAAAAGAGAATAAATTTAAATGTACTGGAAAAGGGAATATCACATCGGCATTAAGAGTAGGGCAATATTCTTGTAACTCTCTGTAGTTATACAGTGTACAAATGATTGATTCGATAAACATCGATACACCGGGGCCTCGAAGATAATTATTCTATGTCAGTCTTATTGACGATACTATAAAAAATTTTTACAGATGACGCTCTGCACAATGACCGGATGTGAGAACTCATCTTTTTTATGATCGTTCCGCCGCATTGTGCGCTCATTTCGTTATTCCTGAATAGATGCACCGCCGCCATGTATGTAACATCCAAGTTCCATGAAACTTTCTACTAAAACCATTTCTACTAAACCAATCTATCGTTAAAAATGTTAATGTAGCAAAAATAGTAAGACGAAGACATCGTATAAAGAGTTTTAATAAAAGTACTGTGAATTGTGTGCGAAAGTCATACATGTATGAAATTACATTTTTTTTTAAAGTAAATTAAGTAAATTATTTAAATATTATATTATAATCATTAGATTCTGAAAATTTAATGTTAATGTATGTATTTTGCTGTAAATATATTCGGATTTTATTAAAGATAAAATTTTGACATAGGCAAAAATAATGTAAACTTGTAGTAAGTAATCATTATATAGTAGATATCCAGGCAATAATGATAATTCATGACAAAATTATTAATTACGTTTTTAACAATTTAATATTTCTGTGTGAGATAAATAGATTTAAAAATTTCTGGAAAACAAACTGTTTACAAATAAATACTGTACTACGATATGAAAGACAAGACACTAAGTTATTTTTGTACATTTTATATACATTATTTATAAGTAAAGGAATACTACATGTTTTTATCAAAAAAAGTATATTTATTTTTTATTGGTCGTTATATTATTCAACGATGTGTAAAAATTGGAACTTTTGATTTTTTAATATTGAAATTAGAAACACAAAAATTAAGATCCTTTTTTCCCACAAAACTTAAGAATTATTAATGTTCTTATCAAGAGATACAGTATCTCGCGCCAAATGTATGCATTCATGATTCGAGATCGATCGTATAACTAAACCTAAATCGTCGAGTTAAGTGGAGACACAATTATCTAAAAAATTAAGTGGATGAAATTTTTAATAGGCTCGATCGATTGCTTAGAGTTATATTATACATATAATAAAAGTGTCATTATTTTTTTTTTACGTTGAATATTAAAAGAGATTTTTTTAATTTTTATGTATCGGGTAATTTATATATTCAAGAACGTCATCATCAGTATTCGGTTATAATCGACATTGCAATTAACTAATTTCAATAATTTTCTATTTGATGAAGAAGTTCACAGATATAAAAAATACTTTATTTTATCCATTTTTAAATTAAATAAAACACATTTTTTGCTATATATTTAGCACTCAGAACTTAAAAATATAAAAAGTTATGTTAGTATCTCTAGCTTCTCTATTGTAATAATTTCGAAATCGAATACGTACAATGCATGATCATCTAGTGTCCGTAAGCGAACATGAATATATGGATGAGTTGCAGCCATATTACTATCGACCGAACATAACCACTTGTCAACGAAATAGATGGATTGGGGATGATGAAAATGGTGACTGGTAGAGGGTAGCGGTAGTTTACTGTGGGAACTGATCGCGACTTGATTCCCATCAAAGGGACGACTTTCAAATAATTCGCAGTCGATCTAATGAACATAATGACGTGGCAACGATCCATTAATTAACGTTCCGTAATCATAACTAGCTGTAATATCGTCAAAGAGAATACTTTACTTACTTACTGTATCTAAAGATGACTTCACTGCATTATAATAAAATCTGCAAGGCCGGAACTTGAATAAATCGCAATTGAATTATAATTTCCGCTGAAAATATTACGCTAACTTAATAATTGCATCTGTTAGAAAATTTTTTCATAGTATCTTGCCTAAATATAACAAGCGAATTATTATAACAACTGTATTTTGCAACTGTTATCTCGTATCGAATAATTTATTCCACTCTTAATCCAGTTTCTTGCTTGTACCTTTCCATGTATAAATATTTTCTTATGAAATTCAATTATCTGGTTAATTATTCATTCATTTGACTCTGATTTTTTTCTATATTATCTATAACTCCAAGCTCGAAGTAACACTATTTATAAAGCATTTATATAGTTAAATTACTCATTATAAGTGACATTTGTTTATATACATTAAACGTGAACTGTAAGTTATTGTTGATATTATTACATTTTACTTCATTTTTGTTAATATCTTACTATATAAAAATTTTATCTCTCAAAAAATAAATTTATCCCTATCGTTTTTCATAACCAATATAAATTTATTTGCAATAATATTACAATTGCATTGTACACACTACACGCGTTTATATCAGAAAAATCCTTGTTCGATACAAATAATCTGCTGAACGAGACAAGGCGCCGGAGCGGTTACTATAATTAAATTGACTGATAAAAAAGATGTGTACGAGCGTGACTCGTTACTCGGGATTACGCTCTTCTCAAGCGTGTCAGACAAAACCACGAGGAACGAAACGCTTCGACGATGAAAACACGTTACTTTTAATTAATTCCTGTAAGAAGGCCGGCCCGGACTAAAATGGCGCACGCCGGAATTCGGACCGTTGTATAAAGGCATCATTCGCGCCGATCGCGGCTGGGAGCCGCAATCTCTCGATCTTACGCGGTACGAGCGGAGGATGGAAAAGGTCAGGGTTGGCGTGTGCCGGCGTTAAGACGGGCGTGGCGCTCACGACTGTAGACTGCAAAACATATATTAAATCACGTTCGTGCCGGGTGCGCGACCTCCGCGTGTTGAAGCCAAATCGTTTCTGTAATGCCGTAATGCTCAATATTCGGATCGTGAACGGACGTGACCTGCGTGATTAATGGGATAGCGAATATATCTGCGCCGCGTATCTTTGCGATACTAATTTCCGATACGCGAAATAACGGGACACGACAGTGCTAATCGAAATAGCACATCGTTTCACCATGAAATCCGAATTAATGCTCTTAGAATACGATCCAGCAATACGACTCGCTAAGTGTTCACAGTATGCATGTGTGCCACAGTCACAGATACAATTTAATTGATCTCGATTAGACTGTTTCAACGACGTATCCGATGGTCGATATATCAAACGTTATTGCGTCCAAGTGCTATTTTAAATTGATACGTGTGATTACCATAACAATACAAATAAGTCAAGTATTGAAATTAATTTACAAAAACAAATGGATTTTTAAATGCTGATAATGTTAGTAAAAATTTTAAAAAACGAGGGATTGCCGATTCGTTAAAAGTCAACGAATCGGCAATTAGAGACGAGATGCTTGAGACTAGAAAGGAGGAAGAATCTTAGATCGGAGGAGAAGCGAGGAGATCGACGATCGGCAATTTTCTCGACATGTAATTTCACCTGTTGCACATCCGGCGCGAATCTGATCGGGCCGACTCGATTTGTAAAGGTAACGAGCCGTCCCGACTACGCTGCCGCACCACTACGATTATCAGAAGCTATTCCGGACTACGAAGGATGAGAGAAAAGGCGCAGAAAAAAATCAAAGATAGAGAAGATAGAAAACAAGAAATAAAAACGAGAGAACGGCTCGCACTTGAGAAGTGAAACTTAATGCACCAGTAAATGAGCAATACACGATTTTTTTCATTTCCACGATTATTTAAAATAATGTATTTCTTTTTCTCAAAATTGACAATATAATACATCATCAATCTGTAATTACTGTATAATTTTTAATTAAAATGACAATCACAACTAATAGTTATTTACTAACGATCTCGTGATTTCAATATGTTTCTTTTATTATCCATTATCAATTGCAAGCATACTTTTCTTTGTAAAAACAACATTTCGTAATATAAAAGATAAGATAAAACAAATTTTAGGCAAAGATACATTTGAATTATCTAAACATTTTTAAATAACCGGTTTCATGACTTGATGCATCAACCATAGCTAGAAGCTTCGTAACATATGATTTAATAATAAATGGCCGATTTATATCTTGACTAATTGTCGGTTAATGATAATGTTTGCCAAAGGAACGGTTATTCCTTTCGATGATTCATTGGCGCGTTCTAAAAAGAAATAGACGCGGTGCAATTACGTTGCGGCATGTATTTAATTAGATAAATGATGCTGCTGAACACGTGTCGCGCCGGCGTGTTATTTTTACGGCAAATTTTACCGAGATTTCTTATCTCCTTAATTAAGCCATTAAGGACCGATTGATAGAAATACATTTTAATTTGTACCAATAGTTATTAATAGTTTTAGGCTCAAGCGTTGCCGTTAGTTTTCCTGCTAGTCAGATCATTCTCACATGCTTACAATTAGTTGACTGTGATTTATCCATTCTATATGCATTATAACAAATTGTTCAAATAAATCCAATCGAAGATTTCTATAAAAAAAATAATTTATAGATTTATCTATAGACCTATCTATAGAATTAATAAAATAAAAAATATTGTCTAATTGAATTTAGATTGATATTGATTATAATTTAACGAAATATCACTAAAGTTGAATTCTCTTATAATAATTATAATAAAAATTTTTCACTAAAATTATAAAATCGCTTGTATCGTTCTTCTCATGGTACGCTAATTTACATTTTATCATGCTCTCAAATAATCATGCAATAATATGCTACAACAAATATGCTGATATTCTCGAATCACATTGCGCGATCTATTAATTCTAGTATTAATGTTTTCATGTAATCTTTAACTAGACATTTAACGATAAGGTTCATGTGTTAAGTTCAAGTGTAATATTGTAACGCAGCGCAACCAGAGCACAGGTAAGATCGCTGAAGTCGTCGTTATCGGAACGTTAAGTGCGGTAAATCGCGAATTAAACGTCAATAATTTACGGTAATCACGCAAGTGATAAAATAAACCGTTCGAATAAAGGGCAAGTAAACATCGTCGAGAGAGTGCATAATAATCTCTCTCGCCTAGTGATAAGTGGAATTAATGCACTAGCTCATGCCATATGCTACACGGAAAGAACAATTTTGCTGAGAGATCTAAAATTTTGCTGGATACGGATCTGAAAATGATTTTGTCGGATCATCAAAATAATTTTGTTAGAATCTTGAAAATAATGAGCAATGCTGCAAAAAATTTTGATATTCTAACAACTGATTTGGTTCTACGTAATTATATTTTGACAGTTCAATGAAATTACTTTTCTGATCTGAATCCAAAAATTTTAGATCCTTCGGCCGTTCTTTCCGTGTAGTCGTAAAGTTGCCAATGAGATGACAATCTTCATTAAATTTTTAATTATGTTATTGCCCATCGTGGCTTGAATATCGGAAAGCCGGAAAAATTGAAATTTGATACAAAGACTGAAAAGATAAAAAAGGTCGGTCCGCAAAGAAATGAAAGTATACACATACAATCCCCGAGGATCATAATAAAATATCGTTTCATATTTTCAATATTGACACGTTCGTTCTTCGCTTACGAACACGCACGATCGATCTTATCGCCTTCACCGCATAAATTGTAAATAACATGGTAAATATCGGTTGCACCTGCACTCGAGGAAGGCGGACAGGTAACCACATAACCGCGAAAGCTACGCACACCATAAGATCACAATAGAAAATAATGAAACGACCCAACGATACCGCTGGGATAGCGAAGAAGAACGCGGTTTCTTTCCAGATGAGAATAAATTGCAAATGCAATAAAGAAGGATCAACAATCTCATGTAACGATTGTATTAAAGTTTAATTTCCTCAAACTCTCTGGAACAATATTCTTTGAAATTGATTTTTTTCTTAGAATAAAATATCAAACATGTTTGTAATTTATCATTCATATACAATTTCAAAATTAAATATAAGATATAAAATATCACTCGGCGCAATATAAATGCGATGAATAGACTCGTTAACAACGAATTGATAGTATCAGGTGACAGAGGGGATCTGCTTGGGTTTCCTGTATATCCTGGCACATGCGAACGAGATTTTATCATGTCGCCATGCAAATAACGGAATATAGGTTGCACCTGTGGGTAACATGTATAACGTGATAACAGCGAATCCATTAAAAGCAGATTCTAGCACGCTGTGAACGTATAAAGAATGGATTGTATAATATCGTAAATTTAGATGTACAATATGTAACAATATAAGAGAAATTATAAATGAAATGCGAAATAATAAAAACAAAGGATTAAAACATAAATAAAACAATAAATAGATACTTTAAAAATCTGCCCTTCTCTGTTACGAATATAATATCAATTAATTATGCGCACTAACGCATAAAAATTCTCACATATCAATTTATTGCGCACATTGGTCTAGCACGAAATAAAAGAATTTTTTTTCGACCATTATTTCGAGAAAATATGACCGAATTCTTCAATGAAAACTCGCAATCGTTTGAGTTATCACCTCAAAGACAAGGAGGTATGAGGCAACAAACGAATGAGGTCGCAGGTCAATTCTTGGAACCCCCAGGCGTCACAACATCTTGCAAGCGGCAGATTGGTCACCCGATACGAACTCGCTCAGGTGAAACCGGAAGTGTCACGTTTTATCGAGAGAAACATAATTTCACCAAGATGCTTCCGTTACGCGGGAAATTAATTTCGGCAGGGATTTAAAATATATATAAAATATCTTGAATTATATATATATATATATATATATATATATATAATTATTTCTCTAACTTAAAATTATATAAATTTTATACAATTTAGATTATGTATCGAAGATAAGATTATACCATTATCATAAAGCTATATTATGATATTTTATAAGAATTTTATATTTTGATTATTGCATTTAATTTCACTCTCTTTCCTTTCTTTCAGCGAATATTTCTAAGTACAATCGTATTATTGTTATTACAATTAGATTCCAGATATTCTTATAATTAATGAGATTATATCAAATGATTTTTATCGTTACATAAACATTATATCACCATAATCAGTGGCGATTCATTTGAAAACGAGAAAAGATTTCGATAACGCGTGTTTCGCAATTTTCCACAAGTGACCGGGCATGTCCTCAGATTATTCCACAGATTATTACACGGCCGTAGTAATAAACTGAATTTAACAGCGATTGCCTTTTAGCCTCTCGTTCTCATCAATTTCTAACGACGAGTCCGGCGACGATAATATAGATCGGCGGCCCGGAGGCACGAAACATCAAAAATCGAGAACACTATAACGGCTCGAATGAAAGCCAAGATTCCCGGAGGAAGTGTGCATAGCTTGGGCGCTGCTTGTCAAATAAAACGACCACGATAAAGAACGGAGAGGCCGAGTTTCGAAGAGGAAGGCGTCCGACACCCCCCCCCCCCCCTCTCTGGTCATCGTGAAAGTATCGTCCAGATGACGAGGCGCCGCACAGTTCATGAAAACGATCGACGACGGACAAAATTCATGCTGCAAGTCCGACACGATCGCGGCACGGTCCGTACACGTGCAATCCCGGAGCCGCCAGGGGGAAATTATTGATTATTAAACTCGGGGCCCAGTGGCGCGGTAACTATCACGAAGCGATACGCCGTTACAAAATTTGCGATGTTTATCGTTTAGTCGATTTTCGTTTTGTCGTGATGTCTCAGAAAAATAAACTTCACTTAAATATTGAAAGGATCGATAGTTATCTGACAACTCAATCGAGGATAAGACAAGAACAATTAATTAAAGTGGTCAAATCGATGTAGTTTTAGATACAAATTGAGTGTAAAAATAAGACACAAAAAAAGAGAAAAAAAAGAGAAAAAAGAGAAAAGAAAAAGAGAGAGATTCTTATACATGTAATTTAATTAAATTTCAATTATGTATAATTTAATCTTTTCAAATATTACATTTTATATTTTTTAAGTCATTAAGACGTGTGTATCTGATCAAACTAGAAAACAAATCATTCGCGAGAGAATTATCACATAATTATTGATAAAACTTTGTATTTTATTTATATATCTAATAATTAAAAAATATAAAAATATTAAAGTTCGATAATTGTACGATCTAAATTAATTAAATAAAAAATATAATAAAAATATTTCAAAGTGATAATTCCATTAGATATAATTATTATTCATAAACGAAAGTTATCGCAATCAGTCTATATTCAGGTAATACGAAACTTTTTTGTGGGTATTTTTGAATAAATTATTATGACGCGTGTATTTGAGGAGATTATTGATTATTAAGCTATGGCATCGAACAATAAACACGTAATAGAGCTAATATACACCATTACAAAGCGGTTGATGGTTCTTGATTAAATCATAAAGTCATATATATGTACATATGTATTTCATAATGGGATTAGATGAATTACAGAGAATAAAATTTACTTGAATATTCCAACATTACGAGCCATTAATTTATCGATTTATCGAATATTAATTGGCATATAATATCATCATTATTATCCGTTAATATTAGGTTTCATTAAATCATACGAATTAGATTGGCATGTTATTTTAGAATCCCTTTCGATGCACATATTCAATGATCTTAATTATCTCACTAATCAAATATAATACTTTACTAATCAAGTAAAATATCTAAACAATATTATTTAGCTATTATAAATTATTATAGCTTATACGTCAAAATTGTAGATTACCTATTAATTAGATAGATATTAATAGATTACTAATTATAAATTATAATTATAGATTTTAAGAAAAAGAGAAAGAAACACAAGTCAAAGTGTTTCAATAAATATAATAGCACGTTTAAATATCATATATAATTAAGGATAACTTTTCAATGTTAGTCTGGGATCTCAGGTACTGCATGTTTTTTGTTAAACGTTAAACATTACGGACATGCGCATTGGCATACAATAAATTAAACTAGACGGCTACAACCACGCGTCGGTGCATCGCAATGATACCATTGTAGCACCGCGTTGCGTTGTACAGCGGAACTGACGGGAATTACGCGCACCTTGCCCAGGATTACCCGTGAACGTCAGACGGGCTTTTATCCCTCACCGACAACGAACCATTCGCCGTCTTCCGCCGCAGGCTCTGCCTCCGTTTACACGCACGTTATATTTACGTATGCGCCGAGAGAGTGCACAAACCGCAATGCATTTCCGAATTTTGCGACACAAGAGAGCTTAACTGACTGCTAATAAAGCTCGTATGAAGTGAGTGAATGGTACTCCGGTAAATATTAATAAGTCTCAAGTTTCATATACGATATCTTGTATGTGATGGAAAAAAATTATAATTTAGAAATGATGTGTCTAAAATTGAGTATTTATATATTATATAACATTTGTTATAATTTCTCTAAAGATAAATTGCTCATTTGTATACAACAAAATTGTAATTTTTGAATTATTGGTAGAAAAAACAGAAACATAAAGAAAAAAGGAAAAACGTTATTAAATTTAAAAAAAAAACATACTTTTATTCCTCTATAATCAGTTATTGTATCAAAATTGCATTTCAAAGTTAATATTACGAAATTTTAATAATTCAAAGCATTCAAACTTATTTTCTGAAAGATTTTATTTTTTTGAGTTGTATCGTTGTTGTAGCAAATAAACAAAATGTAAACTATATAATTATTTAAAAATTTCTGTATATAACAATCCACATTAAATATTACTAAATTAAAATAGCATAAGTTATAACAAATTCAACAAACACCCATATAAAAATAAATATAAAATTTATATATATTATAAAAATAAATATAAAATTTATATATATTAAAATATCGCTTAATATAATAATTATTATTGTTCTAAAGAATCATTTCAAAAAAACCTTTCCTTTGTCTGACTTGAATAAAAAAAAAATAGTTCGAAATATGCTTGGATATATTAAGTAACAGAGATATATTACAATGCGTTCACATTTTGTAAATGCGTAAAATTTAATACCAAGAATATCGTATTAAAAAAAAATGAGCATTCAAATAGAAAACAAAAAAAGAGAAGAAACAAGAGTTGCAAATTGTGCGACATTCAAGTGCATTCGATATACAAGCCAGACTTATATATTGACTACAAGATTTTTCTTTTCACTCTTGAGAATATTTTATTACACAGATACGATTTCAGCAATCGTGACATTTTGTTTCCCGATCTATATTACGTGGCTCTTTGAATTTTGGTAAGTTGAGACGCCTGCAGTGTTGAGTTATATGATCTTATAATTACAGATATGTTAGTTTAAAAAATGCGCTGCTTTCACACATTTTGTAAATTCGAAAAATTTAATAAACCAAGAGTATCATCGTATTATTAAAAGAGATAGGCATTACTAAAATAACTGAATTACTATCTTGATCGATCATCAATGTAATTTAAAAATTTGTTAATCAAGATTTTAAATTACAATAATTTTGATTTAAAAAATGTGATAATAATTTTATAGTTATTTAATGTTTAATTAACATTTAATTAAAATCTTGACATTTTGATCAACGAAAAATATTAATAGTAAAATATATAAAATGCAAGAACTATAATGCCAAATAAATAAAGCGATATGATTAACATTAAATTAAAAAGATCTCCGCCAGAGATCAATTTTGCGTAGATGGAAAATAACATCACATCGTGCATGACTTTTCCGCAAAAGTTAAGAAGCAGATTTTAAAGGAGATATATGTCTATTTTGTGATCAGTTTGTAAACGACGAGAAATTTAGTTTCCAAAAACTACTCTCTGAGCGCTCCGATATAAAGTTTGAAATGCATCCGCTGCCAAATCTACCGGAGAAGCCAAAGATATATATAAAAAAGGTATATATAAGATGTGTGTGTGTGTGTGTGTGTGTGTGTGTGTGCGTGCGTGCGTGCGTGCGTGCGTGCGTGCGTGCGTGCGTG